>CM044901.1:85703180-85728972 GCA_024500145.1 Gentiana dahurica var. dahurica | reverse complement strand
ATTTGTTTGATCAAATCAGAGGTAGTTGGCTGTCCTTATCCAAGTAATCTTCCAAAATAATCTTGAGTTAACCGAGGTATATATCAGCAGGTTCATCAGTCTGCTGAAGTTACAATCAGTCTGCTGATCAATGATATTTCTGTGTATACAATATAATGCAGCTGATTCCTTTTATCTAACTTTTAATTGTGAAGTTAGACTACACCATTTTAATTATAACTAAGTTCCAAACATCATCCAACTTATGGAACTTAGACCTTCTACACAAGGTATATGCAATCAGTTTAGGTCATCTTTTGTAAATTAGATTCCTATCCTTAATTTAAATTAAATTTGATTTTCATTCTTTAATTTGAATATATTATATTTAACTATCTCTTGACCTATCATACAACTATTGTGATATCAATTGATTTTAAATTGTTTGATCAAACCTATTTATGAATCAAACTCTAATAAACCTATACATTTGATCTAGACATCTTTTTGCCTTTGCACTATAACAGCTAGTATGTCACTCATCATCAAAACTAAGAAATAAGTCCAACAGTCTTAATGATTAGTTAGGTTGTCGGCTCGAGACGATCCGTAGAATCGAAACGTTACCGGTCCATCTAATCATGTGGTACTTTCCCAATATGCTTTTGACCTTTAGTGATTTTGAAAATCCTTATAAGCTACCCCTTCATCGTGTGCACAATGATGTGGTATCGGCTTCCATATCTAGAATCACTCCCAGATATAAAAAGGAAATCCTTAAGCTATATCGCCTCTCTAGCGACTACAAAAGCCGCTAATCACCCAACTAGTTAAAGTCGAGTTGGCATTGCTGGATTCCTCCAGGCAATAGCTTCAACACAAGAGTAAACACTGAGCCCGAGATCAACTTAACGATCATCCTCAATCTGACTTAAAGTCAAAATCAGTGTATCACACATATCAAAGTTCACACATGAATATGTCCGCATATTATTCCTCGTTCTCTTCAAGATACTAAAGGACATACTAAACTTGCTTTGTTAACCGCCGAATCTAAGATTCGATCAAAGTTGACATTCAATAACCTGACCATCTCTTACTAGAAAGAGAATATATCCTATTTCTCTTGATCCGAAGATTTAGAGAGTCATTCCTGAGGCATAGGGTAGAACTTCCTCGTTGAATGTTGCATACACAGATGCATCATCTTAACCAATAAGATGGATGGGAAACCAGTGACTGATTCTAATGAATTCAACCGACTCAAACTCTTCAGAATGTTGTCCAAATCTCTGTTGCAGAGAATTGTGGCATTGTCAGATTCTGACTTCAGATAACACACCCATGTTGATTCCAACTGGTGCAGTGTTATCCTTCACAAACACTAATATATGTATATATTCACTACTGTACTAAAATTGATATCCAGTCTACAAAAGACTTATCAATATTCTGGTCAAATCCACATATTGTAGAAATATATGACTTCCAATGACCGAGAGGTTTGCTTTTTATCCACAAAGGACATAAGCCTTGACAGTCATCCTGTCATAAGTTCATAAGGCAATACCCTTTTGTTCCGAATGAATCCAGACTCCGTTTGTTTGGCAAGAAAGTCTCAGGGAATCACCCCTATTTTCTACTTTTGAACGAAATCATGCAATACTAAGTGGTAAGAGAGTCCAAGGTCTTATTAACTCTCTACTTCTTAGGGAATTACCCCTAGACCACTCAAGCTTTGCTCTGAAAGATAAACTTTCCTATTCATTCTACTCTTTTCCGTGTAGATCCAATTACTCCCACTGGGCCTGAGACGCTCAGGTGGTTCTACAAGAGCATGAACAGAACTGGAGTACCGAACTCCATTCACAGGGTTATGGCTATTAAACCAACCTCTATTATCAGAATCCTATACTGCTCACAAAAGAGCCATAGGTCATCAATCGATCCTCAGACTACAAAGTCCGCAGAAACCGTAATGGGTAATGGATAAACCATACTCCCAATACTTACTGGGTGGATCGAAATTCTGATCTAGTTTAGTAGTATTTAGTGTTATCACCAACAACCGATGTTGGATGTGGTCTGATTTTAATCAGTTAGTAACTACCTTGAGTAAACGTACTTCAAGGTTCAAGGTTTTGCTGTTCATGGACTCTATCAGATAGGATGCAACAATATAACTGTCCCTTCCCGATTTCAAGAATCCTATTTCTAACCTTTATACACAATAAGTTAAAAGATATATCACGAATGGTCATTGACCGAACGTATGTGTGAAATTTTTAGTCTTACCTTCAAGCACCGTGTCCTAAATGCTTATATTTATGGAAGTGGGGTGAACCGAATCCACACCTTATCCGTAAATTCCAAAGCATATTCTAGGTAGACTTCTCGGTCTTACACTTCAATGTAAACCATAATTTCGCTTCTAATATCTTTATTGAGTTAAGCAGTGTATTGTAGCACATCTACAACTATGTAAAGGCAATTGAACGGTTTCTCACTTAGTGAGAACATGTCACAATGAGGCAGGCTGAGCATCAGTCTCGAGGACTATGAATGGCCTATTCCGAGTATAGAATACTCTATATCTGTTGAAAACAGAGAAACCTCAAAATATTTTGGATAAACTTACCGGAGTGTTTGAATAGTTATCAGACAAGAAGTCACTACTCGGAAGCTCCTACTAGCTTGTATCTTTCATCAGACCCCGAAGGTCGTCATGAACAAGCTATGTTACTTCTTTATAACCATTATCCTTTCCCGATTGAAAGGAAACTTAGTCATTGAACCTTTGAGACAATATAACCAGACTGGGAGAAAGGAATCACCCTGAGCCAATCTTCAGGTCTTGTCTTTTAGGGACTATGCACTAACTATGGAATATGAAGAAGCGTTTATCTAAATATAGAAACCAATTGCTTTTAATAGTTCTTAAGATGTGTTTTATACACATATTTCAGCAGTTCTAAGTGGTTTTGACTTTATCAAACAAAAGTCCGAGTCTTGGATTCGTACTACAAATGGTATATTCACTTTCTATACGACAAACAAATCATCGAATAGAAGGTAAATCCATTCGTTCCAACGAATCTTAAACAGAAAATAATTTTACCGAGATATCCAAGGATTGAATCCGAGATTCATTTCCTTATATCACTCCCACTATTCTAGCTAAAATTAACTGCCCGTTGTTTACTCTTTTAATCGTTAAATGCACTGCTACCTTGTTTTTCCAAAGAACTTAGCTTGAGAAAATCGCCAAGGATTCATTGGTTGGTGATCCAAAATCACTGTCCTTATCTATGATTTTCAGTTAATTAATTTTCGGTTCTGCCTTAAAGTTTTCTCAGTTTAGATGACTAACACTTTTAGACATATTCTCCCATTCTTGACTTTCCGTGAATGGAAACAGTCTTGAACCAGCGGTTCGTTTGAGTAGACACCACTCTTGAACCGTGGGATGTCTATTTCGAGTGTTACTCGTCGGGACTTCTCGGATTTTCTAATATACTAGAAAAAACAACAAATCATAACATTAAAGCTCCCACTAGTTTATCGGTTCCAAATACCGTCTAACGGGCAATGCTTTATTTTTTATGATTTTCTGATTTTTTCGATTAGAAAATCTTTCGTACATAGCTCCAATGTTTCCAGAAAAACAACAAATCATAGAACTCCCACTAGTTCATCGATTCCAAATATCGTCCAACTAGCGACATGACTTTCCGGTTTTTCAATTAGAATGGTTACGTGTGTAGTCAGTTATACTTTTCTAATGTTCTAGAAAAACAACAAATCATAAAACTCCCACTAGTTCATCCATTCCAAATGTCGTCCAACTAGTAACACTTCATGATTTTCCGATTTTTCAATTAGAAAATTACTCGTGTAATCACTACACACTCAAAATTCACTAGAAGAATTTCAAAGTCCGAAATCACCTTTGATCAAACTAAGTTTGTCTTCTGTTTGACACAAATGACACTAGTGGCATACCTATATGTCACTCTGGTTTTAAAAGGCTTAAGAAAAAATGTCTCTTTCGAAAAATAATTGCATTATCGATTAACTAGTTCAACGTCCTAGTTACTTTCCACTTTTTAACGAAGTCAAATACTAGTCAATTATTAATTTTTAAGCAATTTAGTAAGGGATAATGCTATAAATAAAATGACATACATTAATTCAAGTTTAACACTACTATACAAGTTTATTTTAGGAATTGTAAACTAAAATTAAGTCTACTCTACCATTCCAAGGTTTTAACCTCGCATCTCAGTGCCGCCTTAGGAAGGTCAAAGAGATGACGGTTAAATCGAGACAATCTCATCAATGAATAACTTGTGAGAATCGAACATCCCATGAGAATCGAACATCCCTTTATTCATTGACTACCTTACTTTTTTAGCCTAGATATTATCAAGAATATCCTGTATGAGTGTGACCTACTATATCGGATCTCTTAGGTACGCCCCGAGTGTGCCGTCTTAGGATAGGTCAGTGACCCGACGAGTACCCATAAATCCTATCCTTTCGGAGACCAAGCCATGAATGTAGATAGGGGTGAACACCATCCTCAGGGGGACGAAATCAAAGCATCTCGAGGCGTCACCCTTCTCTCACTTACTTGTATCTATAGTAGAGGCCGTGGGGTTGGCTGTCGCCTCCCCTGCTCCCACTCAATATTTTGGAAGTGGTGGTGGGTTAACTAACCACGTCTTTTTGATGTTAACTTAAAAGCTCATCAAATCAAGGATTCCGAATGGTGTCGGTAACGTAGGCAAGCCTACCCGTCTTATTCGTTGGAACATATGTGACAGTCGGACGAAGTCGGGTCAAGACAGCCCCATTGAGATAAGAAGGAATCACCCCTCCGCTCTCCTGGTGTAGCTTAGTCTTGCCGGACCCCCGTGCATACATCACACTAGGAGGGTTATGTTGGTCGAGCCTAGCTCAGTTGACCACCCAACCTATAGACGAACCGTTTTTATCCAAGATTTATTGTTCTTTTACCATCATTCAATCTCGTAGACACTACGAATCGAAAACGTGATCTCGTTTGGGCTTTAAGGTTGTTCACCGAGAACACACACCGAAAGGCTTAACGATTTATAACCCATCCTCGGATCTTTAATTAGTTACTAAATTAATTAATTACCACGTATTAATTAAATTTCAACTAATTACGCGAGTTTGTATACATGCCTATTTTAATTACCAAAATTAAAATTCTACATGTATGCATGGAGTGGATTTATGATATGATGTATGTCATGGGAATTCCGATTTTATATCTATTTTATGATCAAACACATAAAAAATAAATTGCGGAAAATTTAAACACCAAGATGGATTGTTGGTACCCCCGTATCTAAGCTATCAGAAAATAAATTAAACAACCCCTAACTAGGGTTTACTTTCTAACATAATCTGCAGCTGTTCAAATTCTTCGATGATCGGGAAACCAAACGAACTTGGATCGTGACGAAAATTTCCAGATCTGTTCTTCATTCCTCGGGCTTCAATATGGACGGTTGGATCGGATCTTTGACTTGTCAATTTTCTCCAGTGAGCCGCTCAACTTGCTGTTGGATCTGACTTTTACAGCAGTGCCTCAAAGACTTCCCGAGGCCGATCGGGAATCGAGATGAATCCCGATCGACCTAAAATTTTTATGCCACATCAAAACTCCATATTTATCGATCTGACCGGTTGCATTTGCGTTTCAACGGTCCAAACTTTCCCAGAAATTCGAGGAAGTCACAGGTAGGGTTTGTGTGAATCCTGCATTTTTCTGTTACAACAGCTTCTTTGCAGCAACGAACGGATATCAAAACGGACTCCGATCGACGCAAAATTTTGTGGAATTATTCATCATCTTCCAATCTTGATTCTGACCGGAGGGATCGTCGTTTCAACGGCTCGATCAACGAGAAAAAACGAAATAACTAAACAGCTACTAAATAGATCTATTTTCTGGAAATTAAAATTGCAATAAAAAAAATTACATAATTTCCTATACACATATGAACGAATTTTCATCGTTTATATGAGTTTACAATAGATCTAACGGGTAAACAGTACCAACCCCAATCCATCTCTTCAAACAACAACAATCGCAACATAAAAAAAATAAAAATATGCATCGGCCCCTATAAAAAATTGGGACACAAAAACTACATGTTTTCCACTCCTAGATCTAATATTTTATACGTATAAATATAGATCACCTGGCTCTGCTACCACTGTTAGTAATACCATCCACAACGGAAGCGATTTAAGGATCTAGATCTATAAAATACACGTAATAAAACAATTAGATCTACATCTACAAGGGGGTTGTAGATCATACCTCTTGGATCTCAACATCCATGTTGAAGAACCGCAAAAGAAAGAATGCAAGAAGATGTGAAGAGCACCACGATCTTCCGTACGTGTGACCCAAGCAACTCCCGGTGGAAGGAAATCCTCGACTCGAATCCTTCCGATATGCTACCCGGAAAAAACCTCCAAGATTTTCCCCTTTTATTCCCCTTGGCCGAAAATTATACTTCTTCTCTTTAAGAGGAGAAGTCGAAATTATGATGTGTTAAAAGGCTTGGGAGAACTCTCTTTATACAGAAAAGTAATCCTTGTCCTCTAAGGATTTTATTTAACAAATAAATAAATCCAATAAATAAAAGATAATCCTAGAATATCCTAGAACAAATCTAGAATAATCTTTATCTTTATTTCTTACCATAAATATTTATCCAATAAATATTTTGTGCACATGTCTTATTAAATCACAAGAAAACTAATTTCTTGGCAATTAAATGACAAAATACGTGCCCCATGCCCTAATATATTAGGTCATCCACTCATTTCACACACTTGGGCAAAGATTATGAAAAATGTCCTTTTCACATATTTAATTATTTAGCCCAACTAATTTAATAGTCCACTAAATAATTAATTCACATATCGTTATAATAAAGTCCAACAAGAACTAAATTAATATTATTAGGATTCAACGTCCGAGAATAGCTATGCTATATTTGGAGGCACGTCGGGGACCATGGACTAATAATCAGCGGCACCGATAAGTCAAATAAATAATTATCTTACGAACAGAATAATTATATTTGATAAATCAATCACAGGAATATGCCACCATAATCCCGTGACTGCACTCCTCCGATTATGAGATTATATTTATCTCCTCACGAGAATAATAACAAGCGTCCATTGATATAATCATTACATATGGATTAATCCTCCATAGACTGTTCATTCTAAATCGGGAAGTTACCGTTAACCCTTTTCAGAACCTCTTATCCTTATTTACCATTAACCCCCTAGTGATATATTAATTCATACACCTCACTGGTAGCTAATCAGTGTAATATGAACTCGCGCGATCGATCAGTTTCTAGGATTAACAGATAAGGGAACTGTCTATCTACTTCCATAAATGGAAGGAATGGATTCCGTATCTGTGATAACACAGACTACTCACTCAATCCAGTACAATGCCAAGATGGGGTAATTCAGACCACAGACTCAGTGTAATCCTTAACCGTCAAGTCAAACCTTATACTAATTCAAGCAGTTGACTGTGATCACCTCAGGATTAAGATATATCCATAAATATGATCATCGATTGATTCGATAAGACTTCTCAATTACGGAATTATATCGTGAACTCTAATCAAATCGGTCCAGCCCTATATGATATATCTATCATATATAAATGCCCCACTAAGTTCTCTTAACCGAAAGTCCGGATAAGACAATCACACATATTGTGTTCTGGGCGCATTAATAGCACGTTAAAGGAGAGACCCGATACTCTCGATTAACTTCACTACGGGCTAATTGTATTTTAAGTACATCTTCACTAACTCAATCCTCCCGTGTATATCCCATACACTGAGTTAAGTGATTACATAAACGATATACTTTTGGGTTTTCTGTAGTGTAAATACTATTGTCACATCGGTGAATATGAGAATAATAAATATGAATAATAATATCATTTCATTTATTAAATAAAACAATTACAAAATTGTCTTTCGGGCATCACACCTAACAACTGCGAACAGCCCGAGTCCTCCCGGACGAAGAAGGCTGCTAGAAAACCAAGGGTTAAGAAGGTATGGGTTCGAAAGGACTCGATCAAGGCTGATTCTAACCCCTAAGGACCCAAGAACTAAGGGTACCTATACAAAATCTTTGCATTGCAGGCATGTCTTAAAGCTAAACTTTACAGAAGCAATACAAAGTGGTGCTTGGATAGTGGATGCTCTCGACTGGAAACTCCGCAATCATCCGAGATTACAAAGCTATATCAAATGGAGGGTCGGTCACGTTCGGAGACAACTCAAAAGGCAAGATCCTTGGCAAAGGATCAGTTGGTAACCCAAATTGTTTTATTATTCATAATGTCTTATTAGTCAAGCATTTAGAGTATAATCTACTAAGCATATCATAGTTAAGTAACTAAGGCCTTAAAATTGTGTTTGATGAAAATAGTTGCACGATATCTGATAAATTAGAGAACGTTGTCCTAACTGGTCTTCGTGAGCATAATCTCTACATGATCGAACTGGACAACCTCACTAATTGCACGATAACGTGCCTCGTATCTAAACATGATGACACAAATCTATGGCACCGTCGCTTAGGTCAATTTGGTATTACCACTATTGAGAAGTTGTACAAACAGAATCTCATACGAGGTATACCAACATTAGATCTGGATGAATTTGACACTTGTGAGCTGTGTATACATGGTAAGCAAGCTAGAACTTCTTTCAGATCCAAACATGAAGTGTCTTCCACTCGCATCCTAGAATTGTTGCACATTGACTTCTTTGGTCCTAGTAGAGTAGTAAGTCTCAGTCGAAAGTCTTATGTGCTCGTCGTCGTTGATGACTATTCCAGATATACGTGGACACTGTTTTTGACTCACAAGCGTGATAGTGCTCAGGCATTTTCCACTCTCGTGAAGCAACTACAGAATACTTTTGATATATCTGTTGTAGCCGTCAGAAGTGACAGAGGTGGTGAATTCGTGGATACTAGTCTCATAGAATTTTGTGAGTACCTTGGTATTCGTCACGAATTCTCCGCTCCTCGAACTCCACAACAGAATGGCGTCGTTGAGCGTAAGAACCGAACACTGCAAGAATCTGCTCGAACCATGCTAAATGAGTTCAAGGTGCCTCAATTTCTGTGGGCTGAGGCTGTTTCTTGTGCATGTTATGTTGTTAATCGAGTGTCTATTTGATACAGATTGCACAAGACACCCTACGAAGTCCTAAGAAATCGGCCTCCGAAAGTTAAGTACTTTCACGTTTTTGGATGCAAGTGTTTCGTGTTGAATGATAAGGGAAATTTGGATAAGTTTTCATCTAAGTCCATCGAATGCATATTCGTTGGTTATTCCGAGACCTCACGAGCTTATAGATGCTACAATCCAGTTTCTCGACGCATTCTCGAGTCCATACACATTTCATTTCACGAGTCTATTTCCTTAACTAACATGTGCTCTAGTATGAAAGATAAGCAAGTAAGTGTAGAGCAGTTGGACTTGGAGGATGAGCTCGAACTACTTTCACCCACCCAAAATGAAACAACCCCTGGAACGGAAGTAGCACAAGAAGTAGCTGTTGAACCAACAGCACCCGTTGTGGATGAAATCTTAGCAAATGATGCTCCCAACGAAGAAAACATGCAAGAGGAAAATAGTAGTGCTCCACAACACAGATGGGAAAGTTATCACACCCCAGACTTAATCATTGGTGACCCCACTGCTGGTGTCAGCACCCGAAGGTCTACTTTCTATCCCTCATGTTTGCATGCATTTGTTTCTAACATCGAACCTAAGAAAGTTGATGAAGCCCTCTTAGATAATGAGTGGGTTATAGATATGCAAGAAGAGCTTCATCAATTTGAAAGACAAGATGTTTGGGAACTTGTTCCCCTACCTAAGGGTAAAACCTCGGTAGGCACACGATGGGTCTTTAGGAACAAGTTAGATGAAAAAGGTAAATTCGTTCGGAATAAGGCTCGGTTGGTAGCCCAGGGTTATACCCAATAGGAAGGCATCGATTACGATGAGACCTTCGCCCCAGTTGCTCGGCTGGAAGCCATTCAAATTTTAATTGTGTTTGCATCTGGATTATGATTAAAGCTCCATCAAATGGACGTCAAAAGTGCCTTCTTAAAAGGGCTTATCGATAAAGAATTGTATGTTCGACAGCCCCCGGGCTTTGAGGATACACTCCATTCCGATTATGTCTTCCATCTCAAGAAAGCACTTTACGGACTCAAACAAGCGCCTAGAGCATGGTACGATAAGTTGTCATCAGTGCTTTTAGCTAATGGCTTCGTTAGGGGTAGGGTGGTTAACACCTTGTTCATAAAAAAGTCCGGCTCTGACATCCTAGTTGCCTAGGTCTATGTCGATGACATTATCTTCGGTTCTACCGACCCCGCTTTATGCACTGAGTTTGAGTCTTTGATGTCGTCTCAGTTTGAGATGTCAGCCATGGGAGAGTTAAGTTTCTTCCTTGGCTTACAAATCAAGCAGACCCAGTCCGGCACACACATATGTCAAACTAAGTATATCAGAGATATGTTCACCAAGTTTAAGTTTGACGCGTTGAAACCTGCTACGACTCCTATGAGCTCGTCAGTCAAACTTACACTTGATGAAGATGGTGAGCCGTTTGACTCTCACCTATATCGATCTATGATCGGTTCTCTGCTATACCTGACCTCATCGAGACCCGACATACAGTTTGCCGTAGGACTATGTGCACGTTTTCAATCTAACCCTAAGATATCGCATTACAAAGCTGTAAAGCAAGTTTTCAGATATCTCAGGCTCACACCCACATTGAGTCTCTGGTACTCTCGAGACTCGTCACTTACACTTATCGCTTACAGCGATGCCGACTATGGTGGCTGTCATGTTAAACGGAAGAGTACTAGTGGTACCTGTCAATTACTTAGGGACCGTCTTATCTCTTGGTTCTCTAAGAAGAAACCTAGTGTTGCCTATAGTACTACTGAGGCCGAGTACGTAGCCTTGAGCAATTGCTGTGCTCAACTCCTCTGGATCAAACAACAGTTAGCGGACTTCGGCATGTCTGTCGAATGTGTTCCGGTTTATTGCGATTGTACCAGTGCAATAGACCTTGCACACAATCCTGTATTGCACTCCTGAGCCAAACACATAGACATTCGTTATCATTTTATACGTGATCACGTGCAAAATGGAGCGATATCTATTGAGTTTGTCCCAACTGTGCATCAGGTAGCCGACATTTTCACGAAGCCTTTACCCTAGGCCTCGTTTGAAAAGTTGCGTAGTGACCTACATATGCTACGTTTGTGATCCCTTTTGCTTAGTTTTCAAACTAAGGGGGAGAAGTACATATGTAGGGGGAGCTGTAATCAAGGGGGAGCGTAGAGGTATTTTGAAAATTAATCAAAAGGGGGAGATTGTTGAGTTATGAGCCCCAGTTGAGTTTAAAGTTTGATTAATTTACCAAAATACCCTTTAAGGCGTGATTTTATAAAATACTCCTGTCACTAACCGCCATGAAGTCAACACTTACATCTTATGGCAACTCTTCTATTTTACATGTTTTGCAGGACTTATAAAACTCTATAATTGATTATTAAGTTATTAATTTAATCTATAAAATTAATTTATTAATTTTATAGATCAAATAATTAATTTAACATAACAATGTATAAGCTCCGAAATATGTTATATATATCCGGCCCAATCTGTTTTCTTTTATAAAAAAAAAACTTCATTAAAAATTCTGGCCCAATCTGCCTTCTTAACCTTCACAAAAAAAAAATTATTTTCACTTACCCTAATTTCTTTTTGGCAGCCGTCCCTCTCTTCAACTTCTGAGAAACCTTTCTCTTCCCATAATCCCCTCATTCAATGAACACGATTTCCTTCTTCAATGGCCGTTCCTGAAAATCTGCTAATCGTCTCCTCTACCTTCCTAATCCGTTCAGCCCTCGTGTTGAAAAAAAAACATTAGAGAAACACAGAGTTGATTCTGTGAAGGCTCCTCAAAAACCGAAGCAACCATGTGACGAAATCCGAATTAGGAAGGCTTCAAGGTGAAAGCTTGCACCTTTATTTCAAATCGTGGTGATTCGAGCATTGCCTGCTCAGATTCTCAGCGATTCGCTTGAAGAAACACAGAGGCTACACTCTGTGATGGCTTCGAAGTTTAAAGGTCGTATCTTTTCCTTTATTTTGTTAATATCCTCTTTTATACTCTGATTTGAACCTGATTCTGTCCTGACTTGTGCTGTTTGTGTCTATTGAAAGTTTATGTATGGAAGACCTGATCTTTCATTCAGTCTGGTGACTGCTACGATCCATAAATGTCCGATTCTCTGATTTTGCAGTCAACCCCAAAATCAAGGTCGTTTCTTTCCTAGTTAATTATCATCTAATCTCAGTATTAATTCTGATTTGAATTTATTATTACCTTGACTTGCCGTTTTGATACTGATTTGCAGAGGTACAACCAAGAAACACGTTCAACATGTGATGTCTGGTTGAAATGGACGGTTAAGACTGAATGCAGCACCATGTTCAGTCCTGATTCATTGTAAGTTGAAGTGGTGCTGTTTTAACAACGTGTGGTACTCCTTGTAGTGACTCAGTTTTCACAAACCGGTGAATCTCTACCCGGTTTGCTCAGGTATATGGCTTAACCCTTAATTGGTGTATAAACTATGTGATTTGACTGAGGTACTACCCTAGGAAGTCAAGGGTTGAGTCAAGCTGAGGGAAGTGTCCCAATGATGTCCTTAATATGAATGTTTTAAGTCTGTGTGAGTCAGAGTCAGTCAGTTTTTTTTTAACCAAAGTTAGTCTTTAAATCCTGGTTCACTTGGTTCGGTCTTAGGGTCTCCCACTCCCTAAAACCTATAAATAGGAACACACACTATACACAAAAAGCATCAGTTTTACGACTTAAGCAAACACCACTTTCTCCTTTTCAAAATTTCTCTAAGTCATTTTTGCAAGAAAAAGTTTGTGGTCTAGATTCCCTATCACTTGCCTGAAGTGATAGTGAATCAGTTGGAATCTTGCTGGAGTGTATATAGCTTGAGGACTGGCAAAGCTATACACAGGACACAGGATCAACTCCTCAGGTTGTCTGCATTGTGTCTTTTTAAAAGAGGTAAATCAATGGAGAAAGCACTCTTAAAACTTTGCTTTTGTTTAAACTGGTTTGTGATCTACTTGTTTGATTTGAAGCACTCCTGTGATAAGATCATTGACTTTGAAGGACCTAAGTCTAAAGATTGCCTAAGTGAGGATCTGGCAATTCAGACATTGACTTCAAGTTATCTCTGATCTTGTGTCATTTAGGAATTCATATCAAGTCTTGCAGTATCCCTGTTCTTGTTGTGTGTCTCAATTAGCCATACTTGAGTAGTATCTGTAATTGAGTTTGTCAAACACTGAACCTAAATAAGTCAGTTTCTGAGATCAGAAATTGATACTTGAAAGCTTGAACTAGCAAAAAGGCCCTGAGAGGATTTTGGCATGTAGCTCATATTTCAGTATCAATCCGACCTTGTGTAATCATGTTGTTCAGATTGAGTGTTTGTCCATTGCTGTAAGTCTGTGCAAGTCTTGTCACAGTACTCATCTTGCTGCACATCAGAATATCAGGATCTGTACTTTGTGTAAGTGCACACAACCTTGAGAATAAGGCATTACAGACTGATACTCTGACTCTTTGCAAGTCTGAATCTGTGCATCACTTGGCTCTGTCTATTTTGTCTTTCCCCATATCTGCTGGGAATTTTCAGTGTGTATATCCATGTGATTTACATCCTGGAATTCTACCCCTCTACTGTGCTTATTTGCTGAACCGGTGCTGCCTGTAAATCTGTTGAGAAATCTGAACTTTCAATTGAACACCTTGTAATAGGTTTTTTTTTGAGTTTTTTTTTTGCCACGGTTTGGACCGGCTGATCATTTGTGATCAGTTCCAATACTGACCTTGACAGTCAGATCAGAGGTGCAACTTGATAGGAACCAACTTTACTGTACATTTGTGTACAGTTTAACCCACGGTTATCATGTTTCTAGCATGTTTCGGGTAAGTTTAGACCCTATAATGAGTGTTAATGAGGTTTTCTTTGCACGGCGAGTAACTGTCAGTTTTTCCATAAACTCGGCATACTTTTAGCACATTATACTCATTTCCCGAGCACCCGAAGTTTGCGGGGTTATGCGTTTGCTTGTTGTTTCCATGTTTATGCAGGATTTGAGTGAGTCGGGAGCCCGGAAAGCGATGATTTATGAGTTTAGATGTGTCCGAGGTGAGAAATGAAGGCTAAGTATGGAAAAAGTGAAGTTTTTGAAGTTAAGGCATATATCCGTACGGACAAACGTCTGTCCGTACGGACAACTCTCAGTCAGGATCAAAAATATTGGACAGAGACTTATCCGTACGGATAGCCATTTATCCGTACGGATGGACTGAAGCAGCAGAGATCTTTCCGGACGGATAGAAAGCCATCTGTACGGACAGACACTTGGGAGCACAAAACAGAAGATGTGATCAGAGACTTATCCGTAAGGATAACTTTCCAGCCGTACAGATAAATTGCAAGAACAGAGACTTATCCGTACGGATAACCTGGAGAATCAAGAACTATCCGTACGGATAGCCTGTTATCCGTACGGATAAGCTGAATTTTGCCCTAGGCTATAAAAGGGCACCTCAAACGTTTTCTTCAGCAGACTTTTACAAATTTAGATAATTTTAGCCTTTTTTGGGCGATTTCCTTCGTCCGAAAGCGTAGAATTAAGTGCCATATATCATTGTTCTCATCTTTCGATCCTCTATTACATTAGATACATTACAACATCAGTCCATTACATTTCGATTGTCAAGATCTGATCTTTGTGAGCACAACTTTGGTACTTCATCAATTTTCAATAAAGTGGGTATGGGTTCTTGTTCTTTTATCGTTTATAGTATGAATTCCTTTACCGTTTACTGTTTCAATTCGATAATGAGTAGCTAAATCTTTCGTACGGCCAAATTATGTGAAAACGGATGAAACGCCATTAGGGAGATGAACCGGGAGGCAGTGTAGCACGTAATAAAATGTTTTAATCGATAATTCATATCACGAAACCTGCTTTAATCGTAATTGAGCTAGCTTGATCACCTAGTTCACCATCACACACTCCTAGCTTATAAATGTATGTTGCGGCGAAGTATGGGAACCGGGGTTTCGGGACCGTAGACGGCTTAAAAGGTAGTTTGACACCTACCTGTGCACTAGATTGACACCCTAGTCGTGAGGTCCATGTCCAATACGGGGTTTTTATTGTTCACTCGGGCGAGTGTAGAACTTAATTACGTTAGGTGAGTTGGCCTTCTAAAGAGAGGGTTGATGAGCTTTGCGTAGGGTGTGAGTTAGCACCAGAATTAGGACTCGACACCTGTGAGTTTATCATTAGACAGACAAGGAAGGTAGAGCACACTCCTGGGGTAGTTTGTCTGAGTGTAGAGTAATCCGTTGGATCGTAGTTCGTCTGTACTTCTTTTAATCGTTAAGATATCTGATTAGTATAATCTTTCTTTTATGCAATAGTATAACGTCATATTTTTCTGGTTGACCTGAACTGAGTGCTAAGTCAGCTGTGGTACTCAAAGCCAATCTCTGTGGGTTCGAACTCGGACTCCTCAAGCACTACCTACAATCGATCCGGTCCACTGCCGGTTAGAAAGTAGATTTTGCTAAGGTTTCGAGTTTTTACTTGATTAACTGGATTGCAAAATTCTCTTATCACAACTCTAATCTGACCCTCAGTTCAGTGCTGAAATTGATTGATCAGTCTAGTCTTGTCCCTCCTTGTTGTGCTCACTGAAACCTCTGTAAATCAAGCTGTATTTAAGTGCTGATAAACTTCAAAGTTATTTGTGTTTATCATCACTAAAGTACATCTGATATTTTTCAGTCTGAGCAGTGCCCTTGACTGATCTAAGAATTAATTTTCATCAGTATTTGTATCATGTTGAACTCAGTTAGATCAGTCTCAACTGTAACTTATTTTCAATCACTGACTCAGCTTTGTAACCCCTCTCTAAATCTGTGAGCATGTATCAGTTTTGACATTTGATATACAATCTTGATGTTTTATTTTCTTTGTCTTGATTATCTGTTTTAAAACAGCCTTTGTGTTAATTAATTTATTCTCTCAAAATTAGAAACTTGAACTGCACCTGTTTAAGCACTTGTTTATCTCCATGATCACTCAGGTTACAGTTACAATTGAATAACATTTAATTAGGCTTCCGGATTAAGTGTTAGTAATTGTGTAGTAATTTGCTCCAACTTGTTTGCCACATTGATAATTCGAAAAAGTGCTAAAATTTGGCAACACTCTATTCAACCCCCCCCCCCCTTCTAGAGTGTTTTACTGTGCATTATCGATCCAACACATTTGTACCCTTTCCTCCTCTGTCTTAGTACTCATTTCCTTCTACAGGTAGACCCCATGAGACATGGGCAGCAATCCTTTCTTGGACTGCTCCATGCTGAATCTCTTCAGCATCTTGCCTATATAGGTGGATTGCGACAGACCAAGAAACCTTTTAGATCTATCTCTATAGATCTTTATTCCTAGAATATAGGCTGCATCACCGAAGTCCTTCATTGAGAAGTTCTTGGATAAACAAGCTTTGAATGATTGTAATATGTCGTCTACATAAAGCACTAAGAACACAATGGCACTCCCACTAACATTCTTGTAAAAACAGGGCTCATCTTCGTCTTTGATGAAATCAAACTGTTTGATTATCTCATCAAAGCGAAGATTCCAACTCCGAGAAGCTTGCTTTAATTCATAAATGGATCTTTGCAGTTTACACACCATCCTGACATCATTGGTTGTGAAAACCTCAGGCTGTGTCATATACACCTCCTCAGATAGGTTCCCGTTAAGGAAAGCTGTTTTCACATCCATCTGCCAGATTTCGTAATCATGGTATGCTGTAATAGCGAGCAAAATTCTAATGGATTTTAACATGGAAACAGGCGAAAAGGTTTCGTCATAGTCAACTCCTTGTCTTTGCTTATAACCTTTTGCCACTAACCTAGCCTTGTAGGTAGTCACGTTACCATCCATGCCAGTCTTTCTCTTAAAGACCCATTTGCACCCTATAGAAACTATTCCTTCAGGTGGATCAACTAAGTTCCAAACTTAGTTGTCTTTCATGGATTCCATTTCAGAATTCATGGTTGCTAGCCATTTCTCTTTGTCATGCATTAATAGCACTTCCTCATAAGTTCTAGGGTCCTCATCTTCCATGAGATCCACGCCAGTGTACCTTTCGGGTACACGACGTTCCCTGGTGGATCTTCTAGGTGCTAGTGTGTCCACGGAAGAGGTTGGCATCACATCTGCATGTGGTGTCTCCTCTACTTCCATCAAGTGACTGTTATCCGTAAGCGGTTCTCAAATTTCTTCAAGATCAATTTTACTCCCACGGACCCTATCCAGAATAAACTCTTTCTCTAGAAAGTGGCCAGTCCTGGTGTTGGGTATACATCACTCTGCCTGCCTGTGTGCATTCGACCCATGGCGCTGTGAAGGTGTGGTATAAGGAAATAAAGTAGCACCTTTACTAACACCCATTGGTTTTAGTACAACGGTAAGCGCTTGATCCTAAAAACTGGTAGCAGAGCAGGTCATGGGGTCGAATCCTGGTAACAGCATTCTGTGTTAAACCACGGTTGAGTGGGTAGCAGGTGTTGGGGGGAGATTGTTGGGTATACAGCACTCTGCCCGCCTGTGTGCATTCGACCCATGGCGCTGTGAAGGTGTGGTATAAGGAAATAAAGTAGCACCTTTACTAACACCAATTGGTTTTAGTAAAACGGTAAGCGCTTGATCCTAAAAACTTGGTGGCCCATGCAGGTCAAGAAAGTTGTTAAGCCTGCTGCATCAAAGAAGACTACAGAGAAGAGAAAGGCTGCTGATACAAAGAAGATTACTGAGATGTTAAAGCCTAGAAAGACAAGAAAACAAACTGCTGAGACTACTGAGTCCACTGAGGGACCAGTAGAGATTGAGGTTACTGAACCTACTGCTGCAAAGAAGAAAATTGTTGCTGAAGTTTTAAGGGAGCAACAGAAGGAAGCCAGTAGAAAGAGAAAGTCTACTGTGATTGAAATTGAAGATGAGCCCCTTTCCAAAAGAATGAAAGAAATTGTCAAGAAGAAGAAATATTGAAATGGGAAGCAATTGAAAATTTTGGAAGCTCAAAGAGAACAAGAAGAAGAAGGTGATGCAGAAGAAGAAGGAGAGGCTATTGAGGCAGAGCCCTTGACAATCATCAAGCCTACTGAGGATGTAGAGGTTGTTTCTGAGCAACCTACTGAAGAGTCACAGCAGTCTACTGTACCTGAGCCTGCTGTGGAAGTTAGAGAATCCTCACCTGCTAAAGCTGCTGAGCCTACTTAAAGTGCACAGGTTGTTGTTGAGCAATCTGTTGGAGAAACATAGCAGTCTACTGACCCTGAGGCTGCAGTAGAATCTGTTGAAGAACCACAGCAAACCACTGAGGCTACACCTACTGTGGAAGTGGAAACACATTCCTGCAATAGTTCAGGGGGAAGAGCAGTCTGCTGCTAACCCTACTGATGAGCATATAAGTCAGGGGGAACCAAGTGTGATACAGATGGAGGTAGTATGAACTAATATCCAACCTGAGCAACCTACTGACCTTGAGACATCTGTGGAATAAACTTTGAATCTACTTGTTGAGACCTTTGGAGGTCAGCAAGGTACTGGAACAGCTCCCAGAAGGTCATTCTTGCCCTTTGAAAAACATGAAAAGAAAAAGAAAGAAGGGTATGTTGATCCAAAGCTCCTGCTGGTGGCAAATTATTTCCAATGGAAGTTTGGATATTATAAGAGACAAAAGCCAGCTGCAGAACCAATGACAGACTTTGAAGAATGGGCTTTTGAAAAATTACGAGTGGAGAACTTGCTGGATCTAATTGATACCTCTTTGTTACAATCAAGGTTGAAGGATCTGTTTGATGAACAACAAAAAGGAGAGGGTATCAAGTTCAGAGATCCAAGAGGTGACAATGATGATTCTTCATCATCTGACTCTGATGATAATCACCCCTCTGGTCTAGGAGAAGTCAGTGGAAGTGCTATGTTTATTGAACCAAGAGTAGAGCAGTCTACTGGTGTTGGACAGTCCATTGAAAGAGAGCAAACTGGATAGATGGATGAGGATGAGGAAAATCTCACCATTAATGATATTGAGGCACAAATCAATAAAGGAATAGATGGTGGTGCAAATAAGATGGTTGGTGAGATTGATGCTATGTTTGTTGAAGAACCTACTAAGCATGTTGATGATCAAAAGACTGTGGACTCAAGTGATGAGAGGGTTACTGACCACAGTGAACCTAGTGCCAGTTCAGAGGAATCAATTCAATATCAAGACTGGATTGACACTGAGGGAACCTTATCCAAAACACCTTTATCCTAACAAAAATTGGTCATGCTGAAGGATTCCAGGTGGATAATGAGACTGTATTCAATCCTTAAAGGTTAGAACAGGAGGTACAGGTTGCTGAGGTTCAAACAGCACCTGAACAAAGGTTGGAACAGGAGGTACAGGTTGCTGAGTTACAAACAGCACCTGGACACAGGTTGGAACAATCTTTGGGTTTAAAGGAAACCCCTGTTGTTGTTGAAGAGGCTGCTGTAGTGGAGCATATTGGAGTCAAGACCACTGTAGGCACGGATGGTCAACAGTCTGTTGTTATTGATGAGGATGAGCAACTGTTGGACTATGACTACAGTGATGAAGAGTTTCAATTGTCTGAGGAAGAAGTTGTTGCTGATGAACCTGCACAAGATCCAATAATGGAAGATATTCTTGGTGCTATGGTTGAGGAAGGACCTCCCCCTGCTGGGAGAGATATGAGCAGAGCAATGGTCATCAGCAGACAAAGGGCAAAATATAATGCAGAAGAGCCTGCTGATGGAGTTGCTGGAGAAATGACTGGTGGAGTACCAGAACATGTTGTGGAAGAGTTGAGGGCTGTCAGAAAAGACATAACACAGTTAAGGACTCAACTTGACAGACAGGAACAAAGATTTGAAGAACTGATGAACATAGTGGACAACCATAGACAATCTACTGAAACAGTTGCTTCAAACTTCACATCTACTCAAAATGTTGTTAATAATCTTATCCTAGATGTGAGGGGGATCAGGCAAGGGAATACACGAAAGGAAAAGTTTTTTGAAAGGCCAACTTACATCTATCCATCAAAAACTTGACAAGCTTGCTGAGACACCTAAGCCTGCTGAGGCTGCTGGAACATCTCAACCTGCTGGATTGGATTCTAAGCTTACTGAGAGGATCAATCTACTGGAACAGACTTTGCAATCAAGGATTACTGCAGTTGATACAAGAACTGAGATTATGGAAGGACAACTGAGTAATCTGATTATCACACAGGAGAGTTTTCATGGTCTACTGTCCCGGTTTGTTGATGATGTCACTAAGGGGGAAGAGGGCCAAACAGCAGTAGCAAAAGAGGCTGCCAGAATTTTTGCACAGAAAAGATGGAAGAATGAGACAAATGCTTTCAGGGAACCTGCACCTGGCAGAGTTCAACTTACTAATGATCTCCTCAAACAATACAAGAAAGAGTACTACAATAGAAGAAAACCTTATCATGACAAGGGATTTCGGGAAGGTCTGAACTCATTCTTGGGTTTAAAATTCTGGGAAGCAAGAGTTAGAGCCTTGAGGGCAACCTACAGAGGTGGAAGAGGTGGAAGAGGTGGAAGAAGTGGTAGAAGTGGTAGAGGTGAAAGGAGTTTGCCTATCACAAAAGCAAAAGACTCCTTTGCTGAATTTAAAGAATTGTATATGAAATTTGGATTCAGAGTGAATCAAATCAATCTCATCCTACCTGAAGCATGGAACTGGTGGAAAGAAGTGAATCCCTACATTGATTTCACTTTGATTGAAAATGAATGGATGAGAGATATGATAGAAGAAATCAGAGCATACCAAGAGCATGTGGAGAAGGCCAGACAAGAAAGAGAAAGAAGACAGTAGATCAGCACACTTTACATATTTTATCTTTGCTGTATCAAAACTGTAATACTGTGAACAAATGATTATAATGAGAATTGACTGAAATTTGTTCTATTTTTGTGTTAATCTTTTTGCTTTGCTGTTAGGTGAGGGTAGTGGCATCATCACCAAAAAGGGGGAAATTGTTGGACTTATTTTTAAGTTTTAGTGATGAGTGCTACCAGACTAACTGTTATAGAGCAAAGGCAAAAAGATGTCTAGATCAAATGTATAGGTTTATTAGAGTTTGATCTTTGTATAGGTTTGATCAGACAAGCACTGTAAAGGTCAGCTGATTTATATCAACAGACTAGTCTAGGTCAGTAGGGTAGTTAGGTCAGTAGACTTATCAGGAACCTGCTGAAGACTGAAGGCTGAGGGCTCAAACTCAGTTAATGAAGGCTAAGGGATCAAACTTAGTAATTATAGTCAAGGATATGGAATCAGAATTTAGGCAAGTCTGTGATGACCTAAACTGATTACATATACCTTTTGTACAAGGTCTAAGTTCCTTTAGTTGGATGGTAATTGGAACTTAGTTATTTGCAAAAAGGTGTAATCTAACTTCACAAATAAAAGTTAGATAAGAGAAGTTTGCTGCATTGTGTTTTAAACACAACAAATTATAGTTCAACAGACTGATAGGTATTTCAGCAGACTGATGAACCTGCTGATATATATACCTCGGTTAATTCAAGATTACATTGGAAGATTACAAGGATAAGGACAGCCAACTACCTCTGATTTATCAAACAAATCAACGGATGGGATTAAAAAGACGTTGGGATGATTCAGGACTTTATCCAATGGTTACAAGTCAAAGGGTGGACAGACTGCATTCTATCAAAAAGGATTCTGACAGTGTCAGTCCTATAAATAGTGACAGAAAGCAAGTCAAATGGGACAAAAACCTGAAACGGTTGTATTTGAATTTCAAATACAAGTCACATGGACTCATACCTATAAATAGAGGACTTTCAACTCAGAAAAAGATGATGAACTTTTAAGAGAAAAATATAAGAGATAATTCTGAGCTACAAGAACACCCTGCTGAACCTACTGAGCTTAAGGCTACTGATCCAGAGAAAATCTTCAAGTATATTTTGCATTCAAGCTGCATCAAGTTTACACACTTGAAGACTGCAAGCTGCTGATTATTTCATCCTAATCAAGCTGCTGCAACTGAATCATTTACTTGATTCTATCTTTATTTTACAAGAATCTACTGAGGACAGTGAAGCATCTGTTGGGTGTGAAAGACTGTTGTTTGTGGTAGAGCTGGTGAAGAGGCAATTCTACCCTTCAAGGACCAGTGGAAGACTTTGGAGCAGCAATCCTACCTGTTCCTAGTTTTCAGTTTGTGAAGCCATAGTTATTGCTGAAGGACAAGCAACAAAGGAATCTTTGTAAAAGCTACATCAAAGATCTCTAGTGAATTACCTCCAACATCACAGGAGAAGAGTGGACTGACAGGTTTACACCACCTGAAACCACTATAAAATTTGCCTACTTATTTTCTGCACTTATATTCTGCATTTAGTTTGTATAACACATCAACCTACTGAATCTAGCAACTGAACTTACACACATACACTACTGAGTATCTAATACTCAGTATCACATTTAACAACAAGTAATAAGGCTTAATTTTTGATATAATTCCGCTGCACAAATTCAGTAAACTCAACTATCAGTAGACTACTGTGTATCAGCAGGCTACTGAGGTGTCAGCAGACTACTGAAATATCAGCAGGCTACTGAAGTTCCTGAGTTTGTTAACTCCAAAAGTTTTAAGTGTTAAGTTTATTCACCCCCCACCCCCCTCTAAACTTAACCAAAGCCTTTTATGGGACCAACACCTGGCAACAAACACCTTTTGTTCCTCAGGATGGTAAAATTGGTACCATTTGGTTTCCCTAGGATATCCTACAAATAGACATTTGTCAGACCTGGGCTCTAATTTGTCAGACATCATCCGCTTCACGTAAGTCGGACAACCCCAAGGTTTTAGATGACCTAGGCTCAGTTTTCTCTTAGTCCATACCTCGTATGGCGTAGAGTCAACCTTCTTTGATTGAACTCGGTTCAGTGTATAGGATGCGGTTTCTAGAGCATACCCCCAAAATGATTTTAGGAGAACTGCGTAGCTCATCATGGATCACACCAAGTCTAACAAGGTGCGGTTCCTCCTCTCAGACACGCCATTCATCTGCGGCGTCCCGGGAGGGGTCCATTCAGGTAGAATCCCATTCTCCTTCAAATAATCTTGAAACTCTCCATCTAGGTATTCTCCACCTCGATTGGATCGAAGTGTTTTGATTTCTTTACCTAGTTGTTTCTCCACTTCACTTCTGAATTCTTTGAACTTTTCGAAAGCTTCAGACTTATACTTCATTAAGTATATATAACCATAGCGAGAATGGTCATCAGTGAAAGTGATAAAATAAGAGTACCCACCTTTGGTTTGAATTGACATTAGGCCACATACATCAGTATGTATGAGCTCAAGCAATTCATTGGATCTTATCCCTTTGCCACTAAAAGGTGACTTTGTCATCTTACCAAGTAAACAAGCTTCGCATGTATCAAACGATTCGTAATTGAATTGATCCAACATTCCATCTTTATGGAGTTTAGAAATGCAATTCTTATTTATATGGCCAAGTCTACAATGCCATAAGTAGGATTCATTCAAGTCATTTGTTTTAGCTTTCTTGTTATTTATATTAAGTAAGTCAACATTCATATCTAATATGTAAAGACCGTTGCTAAGTATGCCAGTACCATAAAAAATTCCATCACGTGAAAAAGAACAACATTTATTCTCAAACGTAAATGAAAATCCATCAACATCTAATGCGGAAACAGAAATAATGCTCTTCGTAAGAGCAGGAACAAAATAACAGTTATTCAGTTCAAGTACTAGGCCACTGGGCAATGAAAGAAAATAAACTCCTACGGCCAGTGCAACAACACTTGCTCCATTTCCAACGTGTAGGTGCACCTCTCCTTTCCTTAGCTCTCTAGTTCTTCTTAGTGCCTGCATATTCGTACAAATATGAGAACCACAACCGGTATCTAATACCCAGTGGTTAGACTTAGAAGAAGTAATGTTGATCTCAGTCATAAATATACCTGAAGTCGAAGCATCAGAATGCTTCTTCTTGGTACTCAAGAAGCCTTTGCAGTTTCTCCTCCAATGTCCGGTCTCACCGCAATGGAAGCAAGCATCCTTGGATTTGTCTTTTGCTATCTTAGGCGTTGGCATAGGTGCAGCCTTCGCCTTCTTGGACTTTTTCTGGGCTTTTGCCTTGCCTTTGCTAGAAGTGACCAGCAACACTTGATTTCCCTTCCCCACAGTGCCCTCAGTAGTTTTCAGCATGTTCAATAACTCCACAAGGGAGCAATCTATCTTGTTCATGTGATAATTCATCACGAACTGCGAGAATGAATCGGGTAGAGATTGTAGAATCAAGTCAATACTCAATTCTCATTCCAATTTGTGGCCCAGCTTCCCGAGCCTCTCTATGTACCCTATCATCTTAATCACGTGTGACCCCACAGCAGTCCCAGATGCCATCTTACAACTAAACAGGGCCTTTGAAAGCACGTACCTCTCAGTGCGAGACTGAGAAGTATAGAGCTCCTTTAGGTGAACCATGATTGTGTAGGCGTCCATAGACTCATGCTGTTTTTGCAGTTCAGGTGTCATCGAAGCAAGCATGATACATGTAGCATCAGTACTGTCAGAACAGTGCTTGTTATACTTCTCGACAACATCTGCAGCCGAACCCTCAACGGGCATCTCCGGCAGGGCCTCGTCCAAGACATAGCCAATCTTCTCGTGCCTCAAAACGATTTTGAGGTTTCTTTCCCAATCGAGAAAATTAGTTTCGTCAAGCTTATTGTCGATGATAAAACGAAGGTTCAATTTGTTTGACATTTTCTACAACAATAAATAAAGATAGAATAAGTAAAAGCTCATCTATAAAAAACCTTAAATCTGCACTTTAAAATTTTATAAGGTTTTTACTCCCACTAGCCAACTATTCCCAATTGGCTTTCAAGAAAATAATTTTCTTTAGTGGGCAAGATCCCATTGAACTACCTGTTCGTTAAAAACGTGTTTTAAATTTATATTATCGGAACACCCCAAGTATAAGGTACGTAGTATAAGGTGTTGCCGAGTCGTCCTAAGGGAATCGTATAGTTATCAGATTGAGGTATAACTCCTAAGTTGGTTATGTCACTAATTACTTAAAACTAAGATTAATCTAACTATAAACTAAACCTAAGAAATAAACTAATAACTAAAGGAAAGAAAATAAAACAGCAACTAAAAATAAGCAGAAAAAAACAGAAAGACAGGAAGGTTGGACGAACGTTCACTATAGTGAACGAGCGTCTGAAATTAGAAAGCAATGGACGAACGTTCAATTAAATGAACGAGCGTCTGGATACGATCAGAAACAGAAAATAGGCAGAAAAGTTGCAGGAACTAGGGTTCTAAAAACTAAACTTAAACTAGGGCAATTAAGAACGATTTTGATTAACAGATAATAAAGAGAAGACAGTGGAACAGCCAAGATTCAATCACATAATAATCATACAACCAGTTTATGATC
>CM044901.1:85644243-85702680 GCA_024500145.1 Gentiana dahurica var. dahurica | reverse complement strand
ACTACCGCGTGCCCTAACGACCCCTTTTTGACACGGAAAATTGTCCTAAATAGAATCCGACAACCGTTACCGATTCCCCGGCAACGGCGCCAAAAACTTGTTCGTTAAAAACGTGTTTTAAATTTATATTATCGGAACACCCCAAGTATAAGGTACGTAGTATAAGGTGTTGCCGAGTCGTCCTAAGGGAATCGTATAGTTATCAGATTGAGGTATAACTCCTAAGTTGGTTATGTCACTAATTACTTAAAACTAAGATTAATCTAACTATAAACTAAACCTAAGAAATAAACTAAAAACTAAAGGAAAGAAAATAAAACAGCAACTAAAAATAAGCAGAAAAAACAGAAAGACAGGAAGGTTGGACGAACGTTCACTATAGTGAACGAGCGTCTGAAATTAGAAAGCAATGGACGAACGTTCAATTAAATGAACGAGCGTCTGGATACGATCAGAAACAGAAAATAGGCAGAAAAGTTGCAGGAACTAGGGTTCTAAAAACTAAACTTAAACTAGGGCAATTAAGAACGATTTTGATTAACAGATAATAAAGAGAAGACAGTGGAACAGCCAAGATTCAATCACATAATAATCATACAACCAGTTTATGATCCGAATACAGTTTTATTGGTATGATCAATCGCGAAACCGACTAAATTCCTTTAGATCAATTTCTAGGGTTTGTTTACTTTTCCAAGAAAAACAAATAACATTCATCACAAGATCAACAATTCGTTCCCAAATTGTAATACCCAACTGACGATATATGACTCCTCAAAACATCATCAATTGTATCGATTGAATTTAAACTATCGTTGAATTATATTTCCATAAAAATTCAAACACATAGAGTTCCATTGACATTCCTATCTAATAAAACTCGCAACGATTAAATCAGGATTCAAACGATAAATAAAACAGCGTATTCAAAATCATAACTAAAGATAAACTAACAAATCATGGTTGTGATGACGTTGATGTGATATCCTCCGGTTGTTCCACTGCTATGCGTTTAGCCAACAATCATGTTGTTAGACATAATCATTGGGATGGAAGGATTCATCTTTGACTCTCCTCTTTGAATAATGTGGCTGCTAGGGTTTGTTATGAGTGAATGATGCGTATGGGATGTCCCCTAGGGTCTAATACACGCTGCTATTTATAGGATTTTAGGTCGGCTAGGTTAAGTCGGCAGGACGCCCGTCCAAGGTCATGGACGCTCGTTCATTTATTTGACGGAGATTCAGACGCTTGCTCACTTACGCCCCGAGACTCGTATGTAAAATATGACTCGACGCTTCATGGACGCTTCACTCTGGACGCTTGCTTCGATCTGGACGCCGTCCAATATGCCGAGGATCGGATTTCTTCATAGTTATCCATTCTTCTTCAAGCCAATTCCATATTTATCTCTTATAATTGAATTGAGCCTCATTTATCCTCTTTATGCACTCGAAATTAAGCATCTACATAATAGATAAAACATGGAAAACATGTAGTCATCCCCAAATAATAATAATTCAATAAATTTAACACATAAAAGCGCCCAAATTACACTTTTGACACTTCTAAACCCATTATTCAAATTCACGCCTTAAACATATAATTTTCTCTAAGAATTACTAAAATACGAAAGATATTGTTCTCTAATAATGCGATAAAAACCATAAATTTCACCGAGAACACTACCTCGACCCCCAACTTTGGCTGATGGGCCGAAAATAATTTAACAGGTGGACAACACTTTGTCGATCATATCCTATATGACTCTTGTTGTTTGACTAGTCAACTTTTTGACAATTTTTTCATCTTATGAAAATAGTCAAACCCTTGCCTCTAAAATCCAAACGACCCCGCTTTGGCTGGTGGCCGAGAGAATTTTTAGTCGAGTCATAACCCCAATATTCGTCAGATTCTTTCGATCATATCTTGATAACGACGATATACCCGAGGTAGGTCAACCCCCGCTTTGGCTGGTGAGTTGGGTCCGAACAAGGGCTCTTCACCGTCGTTATAATATGGGGAGGCAATTTCGACTTGATTTTTGTGACGTGGGAATAATTTTAAATTAATTCACTTAATTAATTTTGTTTAATTATGGTCCCATCTACTATGTGCATATTACTACGATATCATATAAAGTAAAACATACACAACATTCCGTGCACAAAATAACCGGTATGATCATGGACTTTTCCTAGGGGCAGTTTCGAATACAAACTGACGAAACCGCGGGTCACAAACTAAGGGTGTCTACAACCTCCAATAGGATCTTTATTGATGTACGCCAATGGGTTCTTTATCTCTCTTTGGTCTTCATCTTCTTGCTCCATTCTTGTTACATAATAATCTATCCAATAAATAATTACACCCGCCGCACACGGGGGGAGCTAACGGGAATGGGATAAATGCAAAAGGTAAACCAGGTCACGTTCTTCATAACGGCCTAGGACAATTTTTCAAAAACCAACATAAATAAACATTCCCATCTATCATATTGGTCGAGTCCATGATCAATCGGGGTCCAAATAATCACATTATATCTACACATCTAATCCATACAATTATATCTTACGAAAAAGATTAAATTCTAATTTTAACTACTTATGCGTCTTATTCTATCACATCAAATAATTAAATAACTTTTAATTAATTATATGACTTAATCAAAAATAAAATTAACATTTAATTTTAAATCGATTTTACTTTCAATTTATAAAATTTGAACTATTCAAAATAAAATTAAAAATTATAAAGTCTCCAATTTGTTTCATTTCCTTTTGATTCTTAATCAAAAGGGATGCCTTTGGTTTCCTAAACCAAAAGGCATCTTCCAATACCAAATTTGGTTTAGGCCTGGCCACTTTCCAAAATCAAAATTTTGGAAGTGGCCAAGGCCTAGGCCTTTACAAATCAAATATTCAAATAGGGCCTAGGCCTATTCCAAATCAAAATTTGGAAAGGCCAAATAGTTTTGGTTTAGGCCTGGCCACTTTCCAAATCAAAATTTTGGAAGTAGCCTAGGCCTAGGCCTTTTACAAATCAAATATTTGAAAAGGGCCTAGGCCTATACCAAATCAAAATTTTGAAAGGACAATTTGCCACTATGGTTTCCCAATGGCCCAAACTATTTGAACCATTGGTTGGCCATATGACACAACTAAACAAAAGAGATATCTATACACAATAAATATCACAAAACGAAAAGGGTCGATCTCCCCGTTGGAAGAGGACAGCCGACGATGGCAGCCCTAAAGCCTCCGCCGCCGCCGCCGCCGTAGAGGAGGGAGGGCCGCCGTCAGTCGGCCGAGCCCCCCAATCGAACCCTTTTTTTGTTTTAAACGTTTCGCGATTACAGATCTTGCATCTATCGATTAATTACTACGCAATTAAATTGTGCTTATTGCTTAACCTCGAAGTCTCTCTCTGATACCACTGTTAGGAAATCACTAGTTTAACGCAGCGGAATTTAAAATTTGATTTCTTTTTTCTAGATCATTCCTCATTTATTGCAATAAACACGTGAAGTTGTTTGACGGTTATACCTTGATGATCTATAAGATCGTCGGCTCGTCGCTTTGACTATCAACGGAGAGTAGTACAGTGCGCAAGCCGTCCACGCGTCAGGCTTCTATCGCTAATCCACACGAACTCCTCGCCGGAATCCTCCTTGGATTGATATTGGAAAACTCTGGTTGCTAGACCGGCCATTTTCCTCTCTCACAAACTCACTATAGGATGCTCTCTATTTTACACAAGAACTATGAGCTTTTGCAATTGTGATGTACAAAAGAGCTTGACACAGACCTCTTATTTATAGTGTAGGGGGCGCCCCAACCTAGAGTGGAGGAGAAGAAAACATTTTCCCAATAAAATAAGAAAAATCAATTAGATTGATTTATCTCTTTTATTATAATTAATTTTGCCAATAACTTATATTGAATATAATTATCTTATTACCATAAATCTATATTTCCAAAATCAATTAATATCTTATATTAATATTATGGTAATCTTATTAATTTATAGTGCACAATCCAAGTGTATCTTATACACAAGGAGGTGGCGCCCCAATAGTCAATAAATTGACTTCCAGAATATTCTTTAATTAATATATTGTATTTTATTTATTCATAATAAATAAATATCACCATATTAATTTACCATTATAACCTTTATTGTCTAGAGATAAACTTTCCTTATTTGGCTATCAACTATAACCTCATTTTAATCCGACTCGATGTTCATATGTGTGTGACCCGATAAGCTTCCAAATATGTTGGCCGTAAACACAAAGTGCAATTTACTAAAATGCCCTTCATGCCTAACGATCACGGGATAGCGTCTAGCAACACACCGTGACCCCCAATCATCGGTAGAGTCAAAAGCAACGACTACTACCTTTCATGTGAAGCAGTTACCGTGTAACTTACAATCCTATCGCTGTAATAATATCCATATGATCGTATCTCGAGTGTTAATACATTAACTATCATATCTTATAATCTGGATATCATGCTCTCTCGGGATAACACATTTACTCCCACTTTGCAAAGATTCTCGAGAGCCAGACATTCCTTATAAGAAGGTCATTTCGGATATTCGATCTCAATCATAGGATACACGATTCCCGGATGACCAATCATGTATACTCCGCATGCTTCAATATCATACCCAATCACTACCGCATGATCGCCCCGTGGCTAGGGGAAATCTCAATAGTGTCAAAGCATGACAATCCACACCATGATGCCATGAAGACTCCGGTCAAAAGGATAATTACACAACCGCCACATAGTGTGACACTTAATGTAAGTGGGTCAGTCTAACGTACGCATTCACTAATACACGTCCACGTACAGTCCAAGTGTCTCTACACTTCGATAGACGAGATCTATCCCTACCTTATAAGATAGAAGACATCCAATACGTGCTAGTCTGGTTATACTATCAATGTCCCATTTGATAGTACATAAGACTAGAGACATTTAAGTACTAAACTTGTTATAGTGATTAGAGATCTCATCAACCATAATCACTATCATGGTTTCTCTATCACAGTTTGATACTAGGAACGTTACTATATATGTACAACAAATAACATGAAGATAAACAATATATAATAACATAAGTGCTTTTATTAATATCATAAAGTTATTACATAAATTAAATAGACTGCAAACGACCCGACCCGGTCGGATCCGGACCAACCCGATTGGGTTTAGGACACTTTTCCAACAAGGTCTCCATTGATAAAGGTATGAAGCTTTGAACGTTCCTTTGTATTTTAATCATGATAGATTTAGTCAAATTAACGTGTTGTAATTGATTTGCATGTCTAAACGAATCGTAATTAACTTGAGTAATCAGAGCAGAATGATGTAGATTTCAGAATTAGGAACCATCGCTGCCGGTCTTGCGATGGTCTATATCGCTGCCGTGACACCTTAGGTCCCCCTAATCGTAAGATTCGGTGTCAGCTACATTGATCGACATATTTAATTAATAGTAGTTTAGATCTGGCCAATCTGCTTATTGTATTTGTAAATTAACATGAAGGACTTGCAATGTGAAGTGTTAGTTTGGACATAGTCTGATCAATCCCTAGGAACGTGCTAGTCAATCCATGATAGCTGCTTAGGGAGGTACTCGGTTTGCGCCGGAAATCTCTAATACTTATTGTGTATGAGTTAATACAACCAACGAAGATGGTTAATTGCACATAGGCATCTACTGTCCTTTCAATGGAAGTAGATAAGATTAGGATAATGCACCAGTTGCTAAAACTAAACAAGAAAATGTTCTGGTTAATCTAGTAAATTACGAGGAAAAGTAGACATAAGGAATAATGACACCAAGTTAAGAGATCAAAGAGGAGATATATACCAATTACCTTTTCTGGCAATGTTGGTCAAGGGGCCGTTATTTATCTTCTTGTCTAGATTTAATGGTTATTATCTATGTTGCATTGTCTCTGTGGGATCGACCTTTACTCGCATCTATTATACTACGATTGACCTAGTACTCTAGCTAGTATTTCGTGCGTATTAGTGGCTTACACGCGGATCAGTAAGTACTAAAAATAAAGTTAAGGTAAGAAAATCCATACAGACTTAAGAAATATATTGCATATATTATCGTTGTACAATTTCCAATTTTTGAGATCTTCAAAAGCAAAAATTGCAAAGTTCAAAATTACAAGGCTAAGAGCGTAGGATGCATTGGGGGTGGAATTCTGCCCAGGCTCCACAGATTAGGGAAGACTCCCCGAAGTAGCACCAGCTGAAGGTAGCTCGGTGGAAGTGGATCACAGAAGCTGATCGAGCTGTAGCACTACGAGAGTACTTAGAGACAATATCTACCCGTTCTTGAAACTTCTTCAAACGAGAGTCATAGATTGCGTCCGTTCCGGGCTTGTATAACTTCTTGTTGGCCAGGCTGCCAACAACAAGATCAGGGAATTGGGGCTTTGGCATCGTCCACTCCCAAAGAATATATTTTGTTCACCGTAGGTGCAAGCAGAATAGTCAAAGCTTCAGTAGACTTCCCAGAGGCCTTGAACTCCCTTGCGGACTGAGCAGGAGCAGCATTAAGTTAAGCTGCCAAGGCACTGTTCTCGCTCCTAATTTGCCAATCTCACACACCAATGCCCGTTGAGCTGCCATGTGTTTTTCTTGTTCAGCCAGAAGGCTCTATTTGTACTTGGTTTCTAGGTTACTTGATACGATAACCTTAGGTTCTAGTTGTTTATCGAGATCCTCATTCTCCTTCTTTTTGGACTTTTCTAAGTTCTTGATCTTTTAGGATCGATCAGCAGCCCTTTGCCTCAGCTCGGCAATCTTGCCTTTCTACTTGTCCACAGTGGCAGAGACCTTACCCAGCCTCAGAAATACCTCACGGGCGATCCGAGCTCCCTGTGCATATGCACACTTAAAACGTGAGATGTGTGCCTCAACAAAAAGAGGAAATATAAAGCAAAAAACATAAGGATAAACTTACAGTCTCAGAAAGCTCCTGGGTCATCATTGAAGAGACCGGGTCATAACTTGGAGCCGCCGGCTCCCCTTAAAGAGCTTGGCTAGCCCCAGCCTCAGTGGTTGCGTCAGATCTTCTCATTTTTCTCAACGCATCCAAATGAAAGTCCCCAGCTCCTCTTCCCCATCCCTCAAATGGAATCCTATCCTCATCATCCTCCTAAAAATTGTTGTCTTCAGGAGTAGAAATGTCAATGGTAAAAGGAGCCAGGTCTCCCAGAAGTCGGTGACCGCAGAGCGTCATCTGGGTGCTCGGACAGTATCCGGACTGTAGGAGCGTGGATAGAAGCTGATGACGGTCAATTTACACCGTTAAGTATCTTTTTATTACCCCCAATTCTAGCTTAAATGGGCTTTAAGTAGTTAATAATCAGTCGTATAGTGCATAAATTACACCCGAACCGAGTTATGACTCGTTATTATGTAATTAGCCATTTTATTATATTATTTGATATTACAAGCCTTGTTTTATGGTTTATTTATAGTGGGCTTGATTTGGAAGCGATTGTAATGGACTTTGGAGGAGAAAAATGCACAGAAACGGACCAGGAACGGACCAGGCGAAGTAGGCAAAGGCCAGCAGAATCCTCAGGCTCGCTGGCAGCGAGCCCTGCTCTGGCTTCCAGTGAGTTTACCAAATTGCCCTTTACTTTGAAGACACATTTTCTATCTCGTTAGGGTTTAGGATTTACGAATTAGGTCAGCTGACGGCTATTCTAAGTCGGTTTTACAGCCTATATAAACTCCCTTTCATTCGTTACTTTTTGTACATCGACTCATAACACAAATTATAAGTTTTTCAGAGCAGTTTCAGTACAAATTTCCAGCAGCAATAATGTGATTTATTTGTATTCACTTGTTCTTTCTTCTATGTTGTAATTAATCCCCCCCCCCCAATTATTGTTTATCGTTTGAGGTTGTTCGTTCTTCACCGAACAATGTAGATCTAAGGATACGATATGAGGCAGTGGGGATTCCTTGTCTATAAGGATCCACACGCTTAGATCTGTTATCCGGTGACCTATAGATGACATTGGTATGATCGACAATAGTGTTTTTAGCAGATCTATATAATTGCTTTATGAATCTCTATTTTATCCGTTACGTATGTAGAAACGCTAAGATTTAGGTTTTCGCCGCGTCAATCTAGCCACGTCTTTATGGTGTGATTGTCCACCTAGAATTTCTTGTCTTAGTAGGTATGGCTATGGCTACATTGCTCGTCTATTTTAATTAGCATATTATTAGGAAATACCAATATAGGGCTCCTAGGTTGGCTCATGAATTGATCTTCCGGGACTTTCAGCGAGATCTAGATATGTTCTGTATTTGGGAATTGTCGACACCTAGTTATACGTAAATCGTAGATTAACATGATACCTAAAACGTTAGTGTTAATGGGATGGAGACTGATGCAATCATCCAGGAAGTATGCCTGACCACAGGAATGTTGCCTAGGTGAGGAATACGGTTAATATCGGCATCCCTAGTTTTGTAAGCGTGCGAGTTATATGAGATGGAGGCCTACGAAGTGAAGTCACGTAATGTAGCACAGTGATCTAGATGGCCTAACCGGAGCTAGATCTAGTTTAGGGGATGACTCCCGTAGCCAATATAAAAGAAATATGAATCGGATTAATAGTTTTCGAGTCTAGCTTAGTTATATAGAATCTCTAGATCCAAACGATAACATAATAATTGGGGAGGTTAATTACGTTGTCTTTGTGGTGTTGTGTCGAGTCGAGTCCTTTATCTTTCTTGTCTTTTGTTGGTCGTATACCGCCTCTGTGTGCTTGACATGAATGATTAATTGTTTATATATATATGACCCACAATTGGTTCCCTGTGGGATCGACCTTGATTCGCTATAGCTATACTACGATGGACCTAGTCATCTTGCTAGTGTTGGTTTATGATGGTCAGGTATTTCATATATCACTTGATCTCGTCATCAGAAGCATCCATAGTACGACATTGGAAAGGTCCTCAATACAAGTCCTCTCAGTGGAGGCACTTTGATCCTCCTGCTCTTCTCCATCTCCACCAGCAGCAACCAAAAGGTTAGCAAATGCCCTCACTATGAAATATAGATTAAACAAATTGTGGTTAGTCAAGAAGCAAAACAAACACAAGGAAAACAAAATAAAAATGCAAGTAAAAGATCCAGCATGAATCCCTAGCTGGGGGGTTAAGAGCAACATAGGGGTCTGGCCCAGCCTCGGCCAGCCGAGCAGTGTCGATGAGCTGCGAAGGAAGTTGACTAAACTTCAAAGAAATGCCTGAGCTCTTGACACCTCGCATCACTTCTGGGTCAATGGCACTAGGAAAGGCATCCTTAGGTTGATCATCGGCCTCCCCTCATGATGGACGTAGAAGAATTGCGTCTTCCACCCTTTGTAAGAGGTAGCCCCTCTGATAATATAAGAATTTTACCCCACTTCCCTGTAAGACGTGGGAGGTAGTAGAAGCAGAGGCATCCCTGGTCTTCTTAATCTGGTAGAAGGCTCTAAAAAAGTTCATGCTAAACTGGACCCCCATCAGACGACAAAACACGTCAAACCCTATCACGCTTCTAACTCCATTAGGAGACTATTGAGAAACACTAATGTCATTATGGTGCAACATGGCCAAGAACGCCGGATAGAAGGGAAGTCTTAGACCACCCACAAATTGGGCCTGATACACAGCACCATATCCCTACAACGGTCGGTAAGAATAGTTATCAGGGAAAGTAGGTTTTAGGGGAGCAAACCTCTCTACATCTACTACTTACTCACTACAGATACTGGAAATCTCGGCTGGAGAAAGTTTTGGTTTCTTCATGTACATACCGGTCCAATTTGACATGGCTATGTCAATCTTTAATCCTAAAACGAAAGTAGATGTCCCAAACGAGGGAAGGAAATCGGAGGTGGAGAAACAATGAGGGGAACCCAGGAGATCTCTTAAAACACTACATTATTCACCGCTTATCTTAATTCTGGATCTAATTCGAATAATCTACGTGGAGGCTCTTCCGAGGAAAGTGAAACTGACATGAACAGATTGAAGCGATGAATAATAGCAAAGAAAAATGCTTACTTGCAGGATAAAAGAGTGAAATGAGAGGAATCGGCAAAGCACTTCAGTCTTCCAATATAAAGTAATGGGAAATGTGTGAAAGGACAAGTGATACGACGGGGATTATAGACCCCAAATACGACTCGAAAACCAATCCACTTCAAACGGTGTGGGCAAAACAGAGCCTCAAATACCGGGAAGTTATGACAGTGTCATAATGGCAACTTTTCCACCTAGCGAGGTACGTTAGTAAAACCTATAAGCCCAGATGACCGAACTGAGCTACATCCTTGACAGATCTGACCTGACCTCAAAGGATCAGCTAGATCTCAGGGGCTTATGACGAGGTCGAACTGAGCCTCGCCACGTGTCATCTCTATATTGGCCAAGTATTAAATGTAGACAGAAAGATTATAAGGTTAAGGGCCAGGAGCCCCGCTTTGTGTCTAAGGGCATATCCGAACCCCAGGTGGAGGATCGGCCTGGCTCACTTCTCAGTCCACAACGGAGTTGGGTTAGTGCAGTTCTAGCCATAATGCCCTCGGGGCCTCGACGCAAGTCGGCTAGAGCTATCCCCGATATTTAGCCCACGTGTGTGACATAAAAGATAATTAAGAGAAGATCCTTCCCTCATTAAGACTCTGATCCTATTATTTAAAAGGGGGAATGAGGGAGAAGGACAAAAATATTTCATCAATTGAGTAGAAGGACAGTTTTTTAAAACTTTTGCATAAAGGACAAAACTATTTATTCACTGTCGAAATTCACTGGTGTTCGAAATTCACTGTTTAAATTCACTGACGAAATTCACTGTCGAAATTCACTAATTTTCAAAATTCATCGTCGAAATTCACTAATTTTCGGGATTCACTGTCGAAATTCACTGTTGAAATTCACTGATTTCGGGATTCACTGGGGAGATTCACTGATTTTCGGGATTCACTGTTTGTCCTTCTCGCTATAAAAATTATGCAGTTGTCCTTCTCCCTATAAAAAATATGTAGCTGTCCTGTTACTTAAAAATATATCAAATTGTGTCCTTATCCCTAATTTTCCATATTTAAAATACCATGATTATCTCCTAAAATCAAGAGGATTAACACGTACAAATCCTTGAAGGATACGAAATAGAGTCCACCATGGACACGGCACAGGCATGCCTAGGGCAAAACACCCTCTATATAAACGATCTCAAGAACTACAAAGAGACTTGATTCCTGACTCATACACAGGATACGTAGGCTACTTGGGATTCCCTAATCTCAAGCTCAGTCTAAAAATACTCAAATATCACCCCCGTTTTTATCTTTTTCTAGAGATTTTGACCTTGATAATTGTCATTAGGATTATTACGGCCCGAATTTGATTACAGACGAGATCCATCATCGTCAAACTTTATTTACATAGATGTATCTGTTGGATAAATATATCGGTTAGTATGCTTTGGAACATTTTTAACAAAAAATTGAACACTTAAATTTAAAATCACATGAACAAGTATGAACATGCGAACATGTATGAACAGAAAAATAACAAAACTAAAATGAGTAAATGCAAAAACTTATACATTGAGGCGAGTATAACACTATGTCCTTAAGATTGATTTGCGCCGAATTTGTGCTCCCGGTCCCCGCAGTTGTCTCTTAAGATACGACAATCATTTCTGCCATTCCAAAACGGTACTTCTATCGTATAGAAGTGGTGAACTCAAAAGTCTAGTTAGTAATCTCAACAATGACTTTAAAGAATGCAGAACTTGAAAATTGTGCATTAATTGTTTCAAAATTATCAACTCGCAGGTGCTTAATTAAAAGATGACACTGCAAAGAGCTATATTTAAAGAATGCTTGTGTTATTAATTTTCATTACTTGCGGAGATATCAGATATTTATATAGTAGAGAAAGCCATTCATTTTTTATTGCAACTATTCAAACGTGTGATCAACCGAATGGTCACAACCCAGTTTTGAACCAAATAATGTGTCCACCCACTTTTGACGGTCACTATTCTCCATTAGTATCTGGACACTTTGACGGTCACTATTCTCCATTAGTATCTTTGTCACACACTATAAATCATTAAACTTCATATGAGGTTAGGATGCAACCACATAGGTGAACTCAACAAATGAAGTCAACATATAAAAATTACCTGAGGTGAATAGGGTGAATTAGATGTATAATCGTGAAAAGTCGGAAATAATTTGGATTTGGGGCTATTATTTACACCACACTCATTCTACTCATACACACAGTAGATACGATCTTCTCAAAGTCTGTTCTGCAGCCAAAAAACTGACTTCTCGTATGTGCATTGTGAGAGCCGAACTTAGGAAATTTGGTTCTTGCTCAAGAACCTATAAAATGTAGGTTTTTGGCTCCAGAAACGATTTTCAGAAGGTCAATTCTATTGTGGTGCACAGATAGGGTGGTTGATAGCAAAATACTTAACCGCTAACCTTAACCGACAGAGTATCGGGTCAACGGTAGTATAGTGGTCTCAAGGTCGAATCCACAGGGAGTAATGTCTAAGTACCAAAGTCAACTTAGAACTTAGTTCAGGTCAAAATAGTGGTGGAGAGATATTGTACTAATGCAAAAGTAAAGATTAAACTACTGAGTTTACTTCTAGGTAATAAAGGGTATAGTCGAACTATGATCCCACGAGCTACTTTTACCCCTAAGGAAGGACTTAACAGGGAGCGTGTCTTAACCGACCTACCTATCCAATGTAGTTTAACGACATCCATGGGTGCCAACTCCTAGTTCTAGCGATTAGACTGAACAACTCGATCTAACCACCCTATGTGAAGTTAATTAATTCTCCCTTTAGAAAACCGATTAACCTAACATGATTAAGCTCTAAAGTCGCTCGAACAACAATGACAAACCTCTATATTGGGTTCGGACCTAACAACTAGGCCGAATCTACACAACGATCCTAAAACCCCTTATCCCACATCTCACCGCAAAATGCATCTATAAGTTTGATGTGTGTGACAGTGAACTAGGTGATCAATCTAATTCAAAGACGTTAAAATAAGTTTTAGGATGTGGATTAATCGTTTAAACAATAATATTACGCACTACACAACTCCCAATCTCATCCCCTTCAGGGTTTTAGCTCGCTTTCACATAATTCGACTACACATGAATTTAGCTACTCATAATTATGCTAATAACCAAAATAAGAATTGAAATCATGCTAGAAATAATAAAAGAGAAAGTATTCATTACCATAAAACTGAGGAGAAATCTGATCCGAAAAAGTATGACGAAATAATCCACCAAAAGAACAATCTTTGGAACTTGAAACGTAAAACTAAGCTATAGAAAGTGTTTAGAATCAAAGGATGTTATCTAAGGAAGGGTGATCAAACTACACTAAAATCGCACCAAAATTGCTCAAGAGAAGTCTAAAGTCGGCAAAACATCAGTAGGGGCTGAATGAGCTGCGTATTTATAGATTAGGTCGAAATCTGCTGCTGTTGGTCCCGGACGCCTGTCTGGTCCATGTCAGACGCCCGTCCGCCTGGAAAACATGAAGATATTAGGGTTTCGCCTTCATTGGACGGGCGTTTGCATTTCTCTGGACGCCCGTCTGGTGAATCATGACTTGAGGCTTTTCGACCGTTGGACGCTCGTCTGAAACCTGGACGTCCGTCTGATGTTAAATGAGCTTCTTGAATCGGGTGAGCCTACCCAAACGCCCGTCGACTTGCCCAAACGCCCGTCTGCTTGATTCCACTCCAAACTTGGCTTTTCTTCCACTTTCACCCAATTTTTGTCTCATGAACACATTTCTCGGTCAAAATATCGCCTTCCGGGTCCTCGAGTCACCTAAGTCCTGCAATAACATAGACAAACAAACACCACGCATAATTCCGCAAGACAAAAGTGCTCGGAAAAGAGTGAAATATCGCTAAAAAGGCGGAGTTTACCATCGATATGACAGTTTAACTCCCCGTGTATATAATTCTCGATATTACTCTCGAAACGGTCTATATCTACCCAAAACATGCCAATAAGGTGATAAACGGGGGTTAAACCGCACACCAAAGTACATTAAAGTTGACTCCCATCAACCACCCCACACTTAGCCTTTGCTCGTCCTCGAGTAAGTTAGGCGCTCTAAAACAGACCATGGGATCAACTTTACGACACATGCATAGCGCTCATGACATCAAGGCAAAAGTAAAGTAGACAATGAACGTACACCACTTGACTCTATCTTACCACAAAAACGAAGTGTGTGTGATATAGACCGAGGACTACACTCAAAATGATCACCGGCTTTGAATACCGGCCAAATGACTACACACAACTCATACCGGGCTAGAATCTCCACTAATCGAGGCAACCGAGGCTAAATGCGGTCAAGTAGGACTTGAAGGGTTATAATGTCAAGCTCGGGACTGGGTTAATCGAAAGGAAAATTTAGGGACTGGAGAAAGAGAAAACACGAGTGAACCTAATCATTTCATGTATTCTTGCTTTGAAACCATACCAAACCACACCAAAATTCTTTGATTTTTCTATACTCATTTATAAACAACCACAACCTTAACATCATACTCTTATTTATTCAAAACATCCTCCCTTGACTTTTTTTTCAACTTTATTCAAACTTTCTTTTTCTCTTTTTTTTCTTTTTCTTTCTTTTTATACTTTCAACTTTATATTTTTCTTCTCGAACCAACAAGCCTCACAATAGATTCCTCGAGCTCCTCCCCTTCATTATATTAGCTCGTACCAACCAACTCCTCTCAAAACACGCACCATCTCCCACCCCACACTTGCTTTAGAAAGTGTGTCTAAAGTAACAATTAAGTCCACTCGTAGGGTGATCAAAAGAAACGTGACCAAAAATAAAGCTCGGGGTTAGGATAATACAGGCTAAGTAACCAAACGGCTCATTTCGGACGGTGGTCAGACCGTCCTATCAAGGCTTAGAGGGGTTACGAGGGTATAATGTTGGGATTTTGGCTTATTTGGCTCTGGCTAGGTCAAAGAAGCGCCATAACTCTCATCCCGTATCCGGCCTGGGTCAACCTTTCTATTTCGCCTCGAAACTAGTGGTACAAGTGTGTATAGAAACCAGACTAAGTGCAACCAAGGTCTACATGCAATAAAAAGGGTTTGTATCGTGACAAAATAAAATCGCCCGGCATACATTACTCGACTACTAAGACATCCACCAAATCCATCGTGAGAAACATGCATATAACGCGGTGTCAAACCGTGAAAAGTTTTAAAATTTTAAGCCACGAACTGACTCGAAAACGGACATTAACTAAGCATATCACAATTAATGGCACATCTATCAATCAAAACAATAAAGCTAAGTCGTTTCCACCCCCCACTTCGAATGAAGCATTGTCCTCAGTGTGTGAATGAGATAGAAAAGGAGACTTAGCTTTAGACCCGGCAGAAAGGCGCTATCGAATCCCGTAACAGCCGTGAGAAAACACGACCCCAATCCCTATACCAAACAAAAACAACCACAGCAAAGCATGCACGGGACATGGTCCTCGTGCCAATATATTGGGTAGGGAGGGGGAATAACAATAAAATGGCCCTGTCACGCCAGAAAACTCGATATGCAAGTGTAAAGCACATAGTGGATCGCTATAGATGGATAAATTACCCAAGCGGGTTAAAGCACAGAACATCTACGCATAAAAGATAAAACCACAGAGGTTTGACATATAAAAATGATCCACAATGTGTACCAAAATCCAAACACAAGTACGAATGTGCCTTAAGGCTTACAAAACCCATCATAAAAGTACCAATTCAAAACCGACAGTAGCATCAAATAACATACAAATGTATCAAATAAACTCAACAGCTCATAAACAACCCTAAGACCTGGCCCAGACGATAAAAGGAACATCATAGAACAAATAAAATCACGTCCGGCCGGGTGCTACATCATCACCAGCAGTCGGGGCACTGTCTATAGGAGCATCAGTGGGAACTCCGGTCTCGGCCGCCTCAGCCTCAGCCATCTCCTCGTCAGAAGACGATGCATCCTCCGCCACGATCTGGTGATGGCCTGCTCAATATCATCCGAGAAGTGATAGTCCATGGTGCTCGGGGCAAAAGCTGCCGGATCCCTCGGAGTCGACCCTCACTCATCAGCATTAAGAGAGTCAGAATATTGTTCTGCGTTTGTTGCTGATCTTCCATCCAGTTCCCGAAACTGTTAGCCATGCTCAACCTCATCCTCATAGAGGGAGAAATAGAAGGAACCGATGGTGCCCAGTCGGAGCCGAAGACGAACCGGGCTGCTGTGCTGCCATACGCTCTAGCTTTGCCGGGGGCCTTACTTTCTCTCTCTACAACAACCGAGGATTCTTAGGCCGGTGATCCTCCTTATACTCCGGGACCCGAGCGTCCTGACACAAGCTATAAATCAGATGAGGGCAAATCAGGCAGCGGGTGTAGATCTTCCGGTTCATGGCCAACTCATCATAAATGGCCTGACCCACATCCACATTTAACTTAAAATTGAGGGCATACAGCATCCCTAGATCGCCGATGTGGAAATGGGTCAGGTTGTTCTTAGGTAGCAACCGGTTCTGGATAAATCGGCATTGGACTTTCCAATCCTCCACCCACGTTGTCGTGACCAACTTTCTCACCCCACCGCCGCCAAGAGTCCAAGGTACATCCGGGCATACCAACAACCGGAGATCCTCCAACGGGTCCTCACCCGCATCCTGTTTTGCCTTTATTGCCTCCTTATAATCTAAACCCTCGAATGGTGCTAGCCCATATTTATCATTGATCACCTTGGCACTAAGCGGAACTTGGACCCCCCGAACCTTAACCATCCCCGTTTCTAGGTTTGACTCCGAAAGGTTTGCGTAAAACTCACGCACCAACGTTGCATTCACTTTCACCTCTGGGGTTGTCATCAACTCTTTCCATTTCCTATCGGTTAGGTTTTTCACGAAATCCTTGTCCACGTTATACTCATGGAAGGCTCGCTCTGTAAGCATCATGCGGGCTCCTCTTTACCACCAGTACGCACCATTATATTTCACACTAAACAAGCACAGCAAAGCCAAACCCAAACAACACAACACACAACCCGATTATCATCCAACTGGGATTTCCCAACAAAACACCAATCAAACCACACCAAAACCGACCCACAACCGTAATGCAGACGTCCATAATCAATCAAAGGCACCCCCAGATCATCATCAAAGCAAAAACAACACAAAACAAAGAAAAAACAAGCCCAATCAGTGGCAGTTCGTTTAAGGGCCGACTCGAAAATCGAACCCAAAAAAACATGAATTAAAACATGAAAAGCTTATAGATTCTTACCAATAAGGATGCTAGGATGATGATGGAAGTGATTAGAACTCCGAACGATGCACTCAATGGCCAAAGTTTTGATTTTTGTAACTTGAAAACCGCCCAAGTGAGGGTCTCGAATCCGACCAAAAGGTGTTTGTGGAAGTATTTGGGTTTGGAAATGAAAAGAAGAGATCAAGAGGTGTTTGGGGACTTTGAATCGCTCCGATCGGGTCAAAAACGAAGATTTTAGGTGAAAAGGGCGTGAAAAGTCGGGTTTTGGAGGTTTTTAAAATTGATTCGAAATGATGATGAGAAGGCTGGGGTATTTATAGAAGGAGGGTTAGACAGGCGTCCGACTCAACCGGACGGGCGTCTGACTGGGCATTGAAGAACTGGACGAGCGTTTGGCTCAATCCGGACGCTCGTTTGACTTTCAGAATTACATACAGAGTTGGGCGATTTTGGACGGACGAGCGTCTGTCTAGGCGAACGTCGACCCAATTCTATGCAAAACACAAAGACCTTGATCCCTTTTGATTCAAACCTTTATTCCAACACCATTTATTATCAAAACTCAGAAAAACTCAGAAAATGGTGGGTTGCCTCCCACCGAGCGCCTTTGTTTTACGTCGTTGGCTCGACAAATGACTTATACTGTACCGGTTTTTTCAAAGTTATACTACCGGCACGAACGAGGAAGCGAGGATAGAAAGATGTGATGGTGGAGTGATAACAGCAAAAAAAATCGTCAAAGTTTAAAGTCCATGACGAGACTTAGAACAGGTCAATCATGGCTCGGGATCAGTCAAATGCACAATCTCGAGAGCCTCATCGAATGGTAACTTTTCATACTTTTTAAGACGAAGGCCGTTCGTGATGAACGTCCCATGCTTCGGATGTGTTACCTCGATGGCTCCCGAGTCAAAAACTCGCAACACCGTATACGGTCCCGAACATCTCGACTTAAGTTTGCCTTGAAACAAATGGAGGCGAGTGTTATAGAGAAGGACCTCATCACCTACGTTGAAAACACGCGGTTTGATCAACTTATCGTGAAGCATCTTGGTCTTCTCCTTATACTTCGCCGAACAGTCGTAAGCTTGAAGGCGAAACTCATCTAACTCGTTCAACTGGGCCATCCTTCTCTCACCGATTAATGCGTCGTCCATATTCAGATTCTTTATCGCCCAATAGGCCTTATGCTCTACCTCTATGGGGAGATGGCAAGCCTTGCCAAAAACAAGCATGTAGGGTGACATACCTATGGGTGTCTTGAACGCAGTTCGGTGTGCCCAAAGCGCATCATCCAACTTCTTTGACCAATCCTTAAGGTTGGAATTGACTGTCTTCTCCCGGATTCTCTTGATTCCCCGATTGGATACCTCTACTTGGCCACTAGTCTGGGGGTGGTAGGCAGTGCCTAATTTATGAGTGACCCCATACTTCATTAAAAGCTTATCAAATTCTCTATTGGCAAAGTGACTTCCATTGTCACTTATTATCGCTCGAGGTACTCCAAACCGGGATAAAATATATTTCTTAAGAAACCTTATGACTACATGTTTGTCATTAGTAGGCGAAGCAATTGCCTCAACCCACTTTGAAACGTAGTCACAGGCGACGAGAATGTACTTATTCCCGAAAGAAGATGGATATGGTCCCGTGAAGTCCAAACCCCATATGTCAAAAACCTCACACACTATTATCGGTTTCTGGGGCATCTCATTTCTCTTGGAAATCCTTCCAGAGCGTTGACTGGCGTCACGCGTCTTAACATACGCATGTGCATCCTTGAAGATAGTGGGCCAGTAGAACCCACTTTGTAACACCTTCAACGTCGTTCTCTCACCCGAGAAGTGGCCACCGGCCTCTTTATCATGGCAGAACGAGAGAATACTCACTATCTCACTGTCATCCACACACCTCCTCATTATTCCATCTGCACATAGCCTAAACAATAAGGGGTCTTCCCACACATATCAGTTCACCTCGCTATAGAACTTCTTCTTCTGATTCTCATCAAATTCCGGATCTACGAATCCACACTCGTGATAATTCACAAAAGGGGCATACCATGGATTCCCTTTCTTCCCTCTCTGAATAAAGTTTCCCCGCTTAACCGGGAGCATCGTATCCACTACGAATAACTACTCATCCCGAAAACGGTCATCAATATCAACTTTGACAAAACATCTCTCTTCACCTGGCTCCATCCTACTCAGATGGTCAGCTACTACGTTCTCACATCCCTTTCTATTCTTAATCTCTACGTCGAACTCTTGAAGGAGCAAGATCCACCTCAACAAGCGTGGTTTTGCATCCTTCTTGGCAAATAGGTATTGCAACGCAGCATGGTCAGTGTGAACTATGACTTTCGACCCAACCAAGTACGACCGGAACTTGTCGAAAGCAAAGACAACGGCTAAAAGTTCCTTCTCAGTTGTGGCGTACTTTTGTTGAGCCGAGTTTAGGGTATGGCTCGCATAGTAAATGGGTCGAAACAACTTGTCTACCTTCTGACCTAGGACAGCTCCTACGGCATAGTCACTTGCATCACACATCACTTGAACTCCTTGGACCAATCAGGTGCCACCAAGATAGGGGCGGAAGTAAGAAGTTTCTTAAGGGTTCAAAAAGCATCTAGACATGCCGCATCAAAAACACCGGGGGCACCCTTCATCAACTGAAGAGTAAGAGGTCCAGCAATTTGGGAAAAACCCGGAATGAATCTACGATAAAAACCTGCATGACCCAAGAATGACCTTAGAGTCTTCGGATTTGTAGGCATAGGAAGCTTAGAAATTGCCTCTATCTTGGCTCTATCGACTTCTATTCCCTTCCCCGACACCTTATGTCCTAACACAATCCCCTCAGTTACCATGAAGTGACACTTTTCCCAATTTAAAACCAAGTTTGTCTCCTCACAACGCGCAAGCACCTTATCAATATTAGACAAACACTCATCAAAAGTATCACCGAAAACACTAAATTCATCCATAAAGACTTCCATGAAACGCTCTATCATATCAGCAAAGATGGCAACCATGCATCGCTGGAATGTCGCGGGTGCATTACACAACCCAAACGGCATTCTTTTGAATGCAAAGGTGCCATACGGACACGTGAAAGTAGTCTTATCTTGTTCATGTATATCAATGTGAATTTGATAATAGCCACTAAAACCATCCAAAAAGCAGTAAAATGCATGACCACTTAGACGCTCTAGCATTTGATCAATAAAGGGGAGGGGAAAATGATCTTTCCTAGTCTTATCGTTTAGCAAGCGGAAATCAATACAAACTCTGTGACCAGTAACTAAACGAGTAGGAATGGGCTCACCTTTATCATTGATCTCAACTGTGATGCCTCCTTTCTTGGGTACGACTTGTGTGGGACTCACCCACTCACTGTCAGAGATCGCATAAATTATCCCCAACTCCAGGATCTTTACTACGTCTTTCATCACCACCTCTTGCATGTGTGGGTTCAGCCGTCTCTGAAACTGCCTGACCGGCTTGGCACATTCTTCAAGGATGATCTTGTGCTTGCAGATATCAGCACTAATCCCTTTTATATCAACCATCTTCCATCTGAAAGCCTTTTTGTGTTTCATCAGAACGTGGATCAACTTAGCTTCCTGCAAAACGGTTAGTGCAGACGAAACAATAAGAGGAAGTAATTCATCAGGTTCTAAAAACACATACTTTAAATGCTCAGGAAGTGGCTTCAGCTCTAGAGCAGTAGGTGGTTCCTCGATTGACGGCTTTGGCAGCTTGCCAGTCAAACCGAGCTCTAGCTTCTTATTCCAGCTTGCATCGACAAAAAGAGTTTCCTCCAAATGGTATACTTGAGCTCTCATTCTCGGATCATCATCCTCAGCGGTGCTTGACTTCATCAAGTATTCTTCCATAGGCTCTTAGTATCCCTGCAGGTTAGTGTGCTCCAAAATACAAGGATATATAGCATCAACAGAAAAACAATCACTCTTTTCATCATCAGGATGCTTCATTGCATTATAGACATTTATGGCCACACTCTCTTTCCCGACTCGTAGTATGATCTCTCCCCTCTTTAAGTCTATCAAGGTCTCTCATGTGTTCAAGAAAGGCCAACCTAACAAAAGCAGGGCGTTGGCATCCATATCTAAGACTACGACATCTACCGGGAAAACAAACTTGTCAACCTGCACTAACACATCTTCAGCTACCCCCATAGGTTTTCTAACAGACCTATCTGCCATCTATAGGGTCATCCCTATTGGTTCTAACTTACCCAACACCAATTTCTCATACACTCCTCTAGGCATCAGGCTCACAGAAGCCCCTAGATCACATAACATATTTTTAAACACAGTTTCTCCAATGGTGATTGGGATGGTAAAACTACCTCTATCCTGTAGCTTGGGGGGTATCCTATTCTCAAAGATTGCAGAACATTCCTCACTCAAATGCACCATCTGTTGCATCCTCTCCTTACTCGACAACATTCCTTTCAAAAATTTAAAATATGGGGGAATGCTCGAAATTGCCTCTAATAGGGGAATATTCACCTCTACCTTTCTTAAGAGATTCAGAAATTTCGCCTGACTTTGGGTCAGTATGTCCTTTCTGGGTCCCTTAGGAGGATAGGGTAAAGTATTAACATCAAAATCAGGGGGAGGGGGAGGAATTCTGTTTTTCTTACCTTTCTCTTTAGGTGGTGAGGCTTCTTCTTCTTTGATATCCAAGACCACATAGTCTCTCTTCGGTGCTGCCCCTTCCACTGCTTTCTTGTTTGCCTCAGCCAATGCCTTTTTCGTGGCTTCCAATTCTTTCCTCATTGCAGCCATCTCTTTCTCTACACTGCCAATTTCCAAATCCTCAATCTCGACTTCACCATACATAGCTCCTTCACGGTCGACTGCCTTTTCTTTCTCAGCCTCTTCAGTTCCTGCTTTCTCGGCCTATAATTCCTTCCTCTTGTTTCTCAGCCCAACCTCTTTACCACTTCCTGCCTTGTCACTCAGTTCCTGCTTTCTCGGCCCATAATTCCTTCCTTTTGGGTTCCTTTCAGTGTTACTCGGAAGTCCACCACTCAGATTTGTCTTCAATGTGTCGGTTATTTGACCCACTTGGGTTTCCAAGTTCCGAATGGCAGAATGTGTGGCCACTTTTTGCTCTACAGCGTTCTTGTTTAATTCCGACACAGTTCTGTCTAATCTCTCCAGAAGTATCTCAGAAGGTGTCTTCTGAACACCATAATTGTTTGATTACTGACTGTTTTGGTTGTTCTGGTGCAGATGAGCATTCGGATGCTGATAGGTGCCAGAATAGTTGTTCCTCGGCGGCTGGCTTGTTTGCGGATTCTGATTACTTTGCTGGCCCTGATTCTGATTCCAACCTGGATTCTGGCCCCAATTCTGCCCTTGTTGTTGCTGATGGCCTTGTGACTGAGATTGCGGATTCTGACTATTTTGATTCCAGCCTTGATTCTGATTCTGGTATGAACCCTGATTCTGGGGATTCTGGTTCCAAGGTCGGTTGTACGAGCTTTGATTTTGCCTAAAACCTTGGTTCTGATTACTGTTTCGATTCCAATTCTGATTCTACCCCTGATTCCAACCTTGATTCTGTTGATTCTGATTCCATTGCCCCTGATTTCCTTGTCCAACATAACTCACATCATATTGTTGTGAATCATCACCCATACCATAATCCATTTGCGGCCCTTGTTGATTATCAAAGTTCTGATTCCACTGTTGCTGGCCAAACTCTTGCTGATTCATATTCATTTGCCCCATTGCATAGACATTCATCCGTTGTTGGTCATTCTGATTGCCAGACTGCTGTTGTACTGGAGTAGGCGTCAACTGTTGGGGATAAGTGGGTTTTTTCGATGATGCACATTCCATTGTAGAATGTCCACCTCCACAAAGTTGGCATTGTTGTGCCTTCTTTCGTTCTAAATCCATTCGGTCCATCTTTAGCACCATTTCTTGCATCTTGTCATGCATGGCCGTCTCTCTATCAAGCTCTTCTTTCAGTGACTTTACACTTTCCATTGGGGCTTTCTTCTTCTTTCTGATCGACCCACATTGTCCTTCTCCATCTGCCGCATTCTCTATCTGTCTCATAGCTTGTTCAGGCGGCAGATTCATGATATCTCCGCCACTTGCGGCATTTAGCTTGTTCTGATCCATTGGCTCTAAGGCCCTGAATAATATAATAACTTGCTCCACCGTAGAAAAACCGTGAGGAGGGCATCTCTTCAGTACACCCCTAAACCTCTCATAAGTCTCTTTTAAGGTCTCTCCCTCGAGACCGTCAAACGAAGAGATTTCTTCTTTCAGATCCAGAATCTTCGCCGGAGGAAAATACTTCTTCAAAAACACTCTCATTACATCTGCCCAGGTATGCAATGAATCGAACCAATCCTTTGCGGCTCCTCTCAGTGCAAACGGGAAAACTATCAGCTTTATTGCCTCGTCACTAACCCCGTTATATCTCATCGTCCCACAAAATTGCAAAAAATGATCTAGAAAGCTATTTGGGTTCTCAGTCGACTTCCCGTGGAACAGAGCATGTTCCCCCAACATATTCAAAATGTTCTGCTTGATGTCCAAGTTGTTCACATTAATCGGGGGCACTCTAATGGGATTGTGCCCTATAAATTCCTGCGGGGTGGTGACATAATCTCGGCAAACCCTCGGTCGCTGTACCTACTGAGCCATCTGTGGCTGATAATCCTGTTGTTGCTGCTGATAATACTGCTGCACAGGTGGTTGCTGATTATAAGGGTTTTGGAACCCCTGTTAATTTCCTTGATTCTCGAGCATCTGCAGTACTCGATTTACCGTCTTTTGGTCTAATTCTGGTCCGAAGTTCTGCGTATTCTGAGCATTTTGTCCTCCTCTGTACGGTCCTATCCATGTCCTCTGATTAAACTGTGGGGTTCCCAACTGATGGAACACCGTATTATCCTCTCTCAATGGTTCATAACGAGGGGTCCTTGGTGGAGTTTGCATAGGCAGTGTTGTATTACCACCAATAGTGGTCGAGGTTTGCCCTTGTAGGTTCTGTTCATCAATGGGATCTTTGCCGTTCCGTCTAGTAGTTATATCATCCATTTCTACAGATGACTCTGAGAGTGAGGGTAAGCTTTCTACTGTCCCTTCCTCTTCAAACAACGGGTTTGGACTAGCAATTAGAGGTTCTCCTCGGCGTTGACTATTTCTATGACGTGCAAAAGCTTCAATTTCTTCAATTGGCTCGATGAGTGGTTCTTTGGAGCTTCGGGTCATTCACTGACAAACAAGAAACAACAAGAAAACAAAATAAAAACGACCTAAGCCCAAGCTTTCGGTCAACTTACAAGATATTAAACGCTACTCCCCGGCAACGGCACCAAAATTCTTGATAGCAAAATACTTAACCACTAACCTTAACCGACAGAGTATCGGGTCAACGGTAGTATAGTGGTCTCAAGGTCGAATCCACAGGGAGTAATGTCTAAGTACCAAAGTCAACTTTGAACTTAGTTCAGGTCAAAATAGTGGTGGAGAGATATTGTACTAATGCAAAAGTAAAGATTAAACTAATGAGTTTACTTCTAGGTATTAAAGGGTATAGTCGAACTATGATCCCACGAGATACTTTTACCCCTAAGGAAGGACTTAACAGGGAGCGTGTCTTAACCGACCTACCTATCCAATGTAGTTTAACGACATCCACGGGTGCCAACTCCTAGTTCTAGCGATTAGACTGAACAACTCAATCTAACCACCCTATGTGAAGTTAATTAATTCTCCCTTTAGAAAACCGATTAACCTAACATGATTAAGCTCTAGAGTCGTTCGAACAACGATGACAAACCTCTGTATTGGGTTCGGACCTAACAACTAGACCGAATCTACGCAACGATCCTAAAACCCCATATCCCACATCTCACCGCAAAATGCATCTATAAGTTTGATGTGTATGACAGTGAACTAGGTGATCAATCTAATTCGAAGACGTTTGAAATAAGTTTTAGGACGTGGATTAATCGTTAAAACATAGTATTACGCACTACACAACTCCCAATCTCATCCCCCTTAGGGTTTTAGCTCGCTTTCACATAATTCGACTACACATGAATTTAGCTACTCATAATTATGCTAATAACCAAAATAAGAATTGAAATCATGCTAGAAATAATAAACGAGAAAGTATTCATTACCATAAAACTGAGAGGAAATCTGATTTGAAATAGTATGACGAAATAATCCACCAAAAGAACAATCTTTAGAACTTGAAACGTAAAACTAAGCTATAGAAAGTGTTTAGAATCAAAGGATGTTATCTAAGGAATCAAGGGATCAAAGGGTGATCAAACTACACTAAAATCGCACCAAAATCGCTCAAGAGAAGTCTAAAGTCGGCAAAACATCCTGAGGGCCTGAATGAGCTGTGTATTTATAGATTAGGTCGAAATCTGCTGTTGTCGGTTCCGGACGCCCGTCTGGTCCATGTCATACGCCCGTCCGCCTGGAAAACATGAAGATATTAGGGTTTCGCCTTCATTGGACGGGCGTTCGTATTCCTCTGAACGCCCGTCTAGTGAATCGTGACTTGAGGCTTTTTGAACCCTGGACGCCCGTCTGAAACTCTGGACGCTCGTCTGTGTTAAATGAGCTTCTTGAATCGGGCTGAGCCTACCCAAACGCCCGTCTGACTTGCCCAAACGCCCGTCTGGCTTGATTCCACTCCAAACTTGGCTTTTCTTCCACTTTCACCCGATTTTCGTCTCATGAACACATTTCTCAGTCCAAATATCCCCTTCCGGGTCCTCGAGTCACCTAAGTCCTGCAATAACATAGACAAACAAACACCACGCACAATTCTGCAAGACAAAAACGCTTAGAAAAGAGTGAAATATCGCTAAAAAGGGCGGAGTTTACCATCGATATGACAGTTTAACTCTCCGTGCGTATAACTCTCGATATTACTCTCAAAACGGTCTATATCTACCCAAAACATGCCAATAAGGTGATAAACGGGGGTTAAACTGCACACCAAAGTACAGTAAAGTTGACTCCCATCAGTGGTGCACGAATAGAATGAGTGTGGTGTAAATAAAGACCCCTTCGGATTTTGTTACGGATATATTCTTGTGATTTGAGATGTGAATATTCATATTAGACTATCCTTAAATTTTAGTCTTAATTTTTTATGTGACCTAATAAGAAACTATTTGGTTGGTTTTAAATTATATCTAATCACACATCATTGTTGGATATTTATACAACAGGAAGAGGTTGAATGGTTGTTTCTTGAAACTATACAACTTAAGAAATTTATTCCTGTAAAACGTTTTTTCCAAAGATCTAGTATGTTTGAATGATGCAAATGCAGAATTAAACCAAGTCAAACACATAGATCAAAGTAATGATGGTTATAATGATATATTAAATATCTACAACAGTCAAATATGCCGCGTTAGCTTTCACACTTGAAAAAGGACATTCAGACTCAAAGGATCAAATCTAAATGCCATTCTGAACCCTCAAGAAGGTTCCATTGATGTACAAACCCTCATATGCTGAATCAAGTTATGAGTCTAGACAGATTCTCAACTAGAGTATGCAAAATATGCTTGTGCCATTAATGCTCATGATGAGTGGAAAGAGGCAAAGCAGAAGGAAATTGAGGCATTGCAAAAGACCAACACATTGGAATTTGTTACTTTGCCACTTGGGAAGAATCCCGTTGGATGCAAATGTGTGTATAAGATAAATTACAACCCTAATATATCAGTAGAGAGATATAAGACCAGATTAGTAGCAAAGGGCTACACTCAGACCTATGGCATTTATTATCAAGTCGTGGAGATCACAACAGTCAGAACATTGTTAACAATTGTATCAGCCAACAATTGGCATATTCACCAGATGGATGTTAACACTGCTTTTTTACGTGGAGATTTGTATGATGAAGTGTACATGTATCTTTCTAAAGGAGTTAAGTTTGACAAACCAAATCAGGTTTGTAGATTGATCAAGTCATTGTATGGGTTGAAACAAGCCATCAGACAATAGTATTACAAGCTGACAAAGTCTTTAAAGAGTCAGGATTTTGTTTAATCCAAACAAGATCACAATTTGTTCACCAAAGGACCAGACAAGACTTTCATTGCCTTATTGGTTTATGTAGATCATATTATTCTAGCCAGTCCTGATTTGGATCAGACTCAGCAAGTCAAAAATCATCTCCACAAACACTTTACTATCAAGGATCTTGGAAAACACAGATAATTCTTAGAAATTGAAGCCGCGAGAACATTTAATGACATTTTTATTTCAAAAAGGAAATATACACTCAATCTTTTGCAAGAATATGAGATTTTTCGGGGAAAAACCTACCAAAAATCTGTTAGGAAATCTACGCGGGAACGCAGCGGAATTCAAAATTTTTATTTCCTTTGACCCAAGATCGACTTCATTTAAGCAACAAGCATAAAAGAAGTAGACAAAAGAATACCTTGGTTGATCCAATTGTATCGACGTTTTGTCTACGGTTGTAGTTTCTGCACGAAGCCGCCCAAGCGTTCGGCCTCTACCGATGATCCACATGAACTCGCCGGAATCCCATCATGGATTGCTACCAGAAAAACTTGGCTGCTAGATCGACTTTTTCACAAGAACTATTAGCTCTTGGAATTGTGATGTACAAAAGAGCTAGCCAACCCCTTTCTTATATAGGTGTTGGGGCGCCCCTCATGTCTCCCAATCTTATTGGGATTAGCTTCTTAGTAGATTGAGGAGAAAGAAAACATTTTCCAAAAATAAAATATGGAAAGTATCTTTTATTGATATATCGCAATTAATATTCAATATCTTATATTAAATATCTTTCCAAGATATATATTGACAATATCTTATATTGAATATATCTTTATCTTATTACCATAAATCTAATTTTCCAAAATCAATTAATAACTAATATTAATATTATGGTAATCTTATTAATTAAATTGCATAATTCAAATGTATCCTATACATATGAAAACTGCGCCCCTTATCCAAATTAATTGGCATCCGGAATATTCTTTAAACAATATAATACTATGATTAATTAATTCACAAAATACATGTATATCATATCTATATATATATATATATATATATATATATATATATATATATATATATATATATATATATATATATATATATATATATATATATATATATATATTTCAAAATTATGTGTATCAATGTACATACTTAATTAATCAACCTAATTAATATCTTGTATTATATTTATTCATAATAAATAAATACCACCATATTAATTTACCACTATAACCTTTATAGTACGAGATAAACTTTCCTTATTTGGTTATCAACTATAATCACATTTTAATCCGACTTGATGTTCATATGTGTGTGACCCGATAGGCTTCCGAATATGTTAGCCGTAGACACCAAGTGCAAATTACGAAAATGCCCTTCATGCCTAACGATCATAGGATAGCGTCTAGCAACACACCATGACCCCCAATCATCAGAAGAGTCAAATGCAATGACTACTACATTTCATGTGAAACAGTTACCGTATAACTTACAATCCTATCATTGTAATAATATTAATACGGTCGTTTGTCGAGTGTCAAACATCAGCGACCGTATCTTATAATCTGGATATCATGCTCTCTCGAAGTAACTCATTTACTTCCACTTTGCAAAGATTCACGAGAGTAAGACCATCCTTACAAGAAGGCCCTTTCGGATATTCACCTTACTGATAGGGCACGCGATTTCCGGACGCCCAAACATGTATACTCCGCATGCTTCAGTATCACACCCAATCACTACCACATGATCACCCCATGGCTAGGGGAAACCTCAAAAGCTTCAAAGCATGAAAATCCACACCGTGATGCCAAGAAGACTCCGGCCCTAAGGAAAATTACACAACCGCCACATAATGTGACACTTAACTGTGTAAGTGGGTCGGTCTAACGTACGCATTCTATAATACACGTCAACGTACAGTCCAAGTGTCTCTACACTTCGATAGACAAGATCTATCCCTGCCCTTAAAGATAGAAGACATCTAATACGTGCTAGTCGGTTTGTATTATCAATGCCATGTTTAGTAGTACATAAGCCTAGATACATTTAAGTATCAAACTTATTAAAGTGATTAGATATCTCATCAACCATAATCACTATCATGGTTTCTCTATCATAGTTTAATACTAAGGTGATAACGGTCATTTTGTGCCCGTTATTCTATGACCTTTATCCCCGATTCTAGTTTAAAGGAGCTATAATAGAGTAATAATAAGTCGTAATACGCTTAATTTGCATATGACGAGAGTTACGATTCATTATTATGTATTAAGAGGTTTTATTATATTATTTGATGTTACAGACTGTATTTCATGCTATATTTGTAGTAACCCATTGTGGAGCACAAGGATGGACTTCGGAGAAGCTTTAATGGATCGCAGACAAGTTCAGAAAGCCCAAGACGGAAAAAGAAGAAAGCCCAGAAGCACATAAGGCTCGGTCGACCGAGCCTATGCATTCGGTCGACCGAGTGGACCTATAAGCCAGAAGAAGTCCGGCACATTGTTTGAGGCGGTTAGGGTTCAGAGTGTCGGCATTTTAAGTCGGTTTTTTATGTCGGCTGAGGCTCTATATAAACACAAGTCCTTTGTATTTTTTATTACACATTCACCACTATTCATTCATAAGAACATATAAGCAAATAAGGCTTGTGGAGGAGCTAAGGGTGCAAACATGTAAGCCCTAGTTCTTCATCTTGTTTTCTTTTAAGTAATCAATTTCCCAATTATGCTTTGATTGTTTGAGTAGTTATTCATATCTAGATAATGTAGATCTAGGATATGACGTTAGGGCAGTGGTGATACCTTGTCTATAAGGATACCATATCCTACGTCCTCTACCTAATATCTACGGATGAATCTGTGTGTTTAATTTACGTGTATTTAGATTAGTTTATATGATGTCCTGATGATTCGCTATATAATCCGATTCGTATATGAAACGCTGAGAAATATATTCGGGGATGTAAATCTGGGGAGTTAGGCACTCGGTCGACCGAGAGCACCTATTCGGTCGACCGAGAGTTGTCAAACCTGTTTCATCCGTTAATCTGTCACGTCTTTATGATTAGGTTAGCTTAATTGAATTTATTATCTCAGTAGGTATGGCTATGGCTACGTCACTCGCTTAATTTAATTAAAACGTGTAAAAAGGAAATACCGATATAAAACTCTTAGGTAGGCTTAGGAATTGATCTTCGGACGTTCAGCGTTATCTAGGTAGGTTTATATTAGGGAATTGCGCGCACCTTGTTATACGTAGATCGTAAACTAGCATGAGACTATAATTTGGTAATTGTTAGTTGGACGAGAGTTTGAGTGATCGTTTAGGAAGTATGCCTAACCATAGGAATGTTGCCTAGATGAGGTGTACGGTTAATATCGGCATCCTTAGAGTCGTAAGCGTGTGAGTTATATGAGATGGAGGCACCAAAAGGCGAAGTCACGTAACAATACCACAGTGATATAGTGACCTACCGGTGCTACATCAAGTTTTAGGGGATGACTCCCGTAGCCAATATAAATAGATATGAACGGATTAATAGTTGTTGAGTCTTGTTGTTATATAAGTTGTCTAGATCCAAATGATTACGGTTATAATTGGGCAGTTGATTACGTTATTTGTTTATATGTTATTTGTTTATATGTTTGAGTGTGCCTTTCTTTTCTCGTATTCTATGTTGGTCATAGACCGTCTTTGTCAAACGAAATAAATAGGTTGACTATTTAAGTTAGGATCCACAAATTGATTCTCTGTGGGATCGACCTCGACTCTATCTAGCTATACTGCGATTGAACCTAGTTCACTTGCTAGTGGTTATTTAGGAATCGAGTTAATAATTTAACTTGACCTCAATCAAGTTTTTGGCGCCGTTGCCGGGGAATCAATGGTCCAACTGCTTAAATGATCAACTTAATTATTTTGTCTTTCTGTTTTCTGTTACAGTGAGTAAAAAATAATAAAAATAAATAAATAAATAGAAATAAATATATAAAAATAAAAAAAATTTGTATATTCGGTCGACCGAACTATGGTACTCGGTCGACCGAGCCCTTTAAATGTTTTATCTGATAGTTGTTTTCCCCTGTGATTCTGTTAGTAGGTTATAAGCCTAGCAGCAGTATGAGTAATCATACTGCCTGTTAGTTCAATAACCGTTTGTTGTTTTTCATATGATGCAGTTAATCAGAGGGAATCACTCAAGCGAACTGTTTAGCAAAATGTCATCACATCAGTATTCTGAGGTTCAAGGAGAAGAAGTCATGGTGTTGAGAACCAAAACCACACCTAGAAAGCCGTTGACACCTAAACTCAAGGAAAGAATAGCAAAGATGAAGGCAAGAATTCACGAAGCCAAGAGGTCAAAAGAGTCTAAAGATGATTACATATACAGAGGTATGTCCAAGTTAAACCCTGAAGAGATTTCTTCAGATTCAGACTCAGGATATGACTACATGCATCATATGTCAGATATAGAATCTGATTCTGAGGATAGCATAGACCTAAATCGCCCTATAGTCATCAGTCCTAGAGATGCAACGCATATTGAGAATGAAGCTCGGGTGATGCTGAAACTAGATGACCCAGGAGCATTTATGGTAGAGGTTACCTTAGAAGGAGCATACCTAGGGTTGGCTTTGATAGATTCTGGCTCGAGTCTGAACATTTTTCTGAAGAGTCTTTGTGATAGAAATCTGATCCTCACTCCCACGAATACTCCGTTGCAAGTTAGATTTGCGGATGGGACCAGAACAGTCATGTCTGGGAATATGTATAATATGATCATTGGCATAGGACAGCTCAGGTTTAAGATAGATATAGTTGTTATGGATATAGATGAGCACCCTCACTGCCCGATCATTTTAGGGAGAGCCTTTATCAACACTTCTAAAGCCCTAATTCGTATGACCAGGTGTGAGATCACATTTTTCGATGCTAGAGGTTCTGAGACCTATGGGACAAGGAATTCAGATTTCCCTACTCCGGTGAGCGTGAATGTTATAGGAGTTGGTAGTTCAAAACCAGATATTACTCCGAGCCTAGGAAAAGTGTTGATGACAATACAGAAGGAAGAGATGAGACCCTTACAGTTCTGAGTCGTGAGAAAGCTGTCAAGCCTGCCCCTGTTCTAGAAAATCATAATCCTGAAGGCCTGCCTTTCTCCAGACCCAAGAATAGAAGGAAGCAGACAAAGAAACGAACTCAGAGAGTTCGAACTAAAGAGAGCTCATCTAGTTCTGAAAATATTACGAAAATTGGAGCTTGCTTGGATGGACAGTTCGACTGTCTTTTCGTTGGACTCACACCTCGCGGAAAGGCACTCGTGGAAAAGGACAGCAAGACATTTTCGGTAAAGGCTAACCGGGTGAAAACCTGGCAAGCCAAGAGCAGTTCGTAGACAGTGATGATTTTTTTGGAAAGTCGAGCTACCGACTTAAACTGTAGAACTATTTCTATCCTTCGTTATTTTTGTCTCTATTTTTATTTTAAATAAAAGTAGCATGAAACGATAAGAAGTTTTTTTCTATTTTGCCGTGTTCCGACGACTATTGAGTTGAGGATGTGCAAAATAATTTTTTTTATTCGAATCGTTTTTATGTGAAGTGAAGTGTAGTAATTGAATCTTTGTAAAAAATTGTTGATTAAGGAAACGGTAATGCGTTATTTTACGAATGCTTAGACCAGATTGTTTGATTTATTCATGATAAGAATGAGGTTGCTTCTGTGCTTGGGAGGATTTATTGGTTAGAGCAAAAATTTGCGGGTAGGAATTGCAAGAGTGAAATAATAAATTTTGGCATGGTTATATGTTGTAGTTAATTTATGGTGTGTCAAAATAATTAAAATGGTCAACACCATTAATTTCTACATATCCCCATTCACCTTTCCCTCTTCCCAACCATTCACCTTTTTCTCTTCCCAATTTCTTTATTCTTCCAATTCAAATTTTCAAATTCCACCTTTCCACCTCATCAATCCCAAACAACTTTTATCCACCAATCACATTCAGTTTTCAACCTCTATTTTTCTATTTAAACCACTCACCCTCTCTTTCATTTTCCTCATCCTTTCCTCCATCAAAATTCTTCCATCTCCCTTTTTCTCCAAACCCCTATAGAAATCGAATGGAAATGTTCTGAAAATCTTCATCAATTTCACCATTTTCACTCACCTTGAAAAGCCTATCGAAATTTATTCTGATCGATCGATTCAGTCACGGGAAGCATCCAGAGCCAGAAGCTGTTGCTGTCAAAATCCCCACACTCGGTCAACCGAGTGACTGCTCTCGGTCGACCGAGAGCCCCCTCCGTCTGCTGCTGCGCTGTTTATCTGTCAGGATGCCACCCAGAAGATGCAGAGCCGCTCAGTTCGTAGCTGTTGAAGGCAACATCCCATTGATCAACGGGGTACCACAATTCGTGAGTCGGGAGGTATATTCTTCGTTTGTTAATCATTTTGTTAATGCCCCCGTCCATCGAGCTCGAGGATTGGATTTGGGGAATTGTTGAGACGAGCTTTTAGAATTGGTGGAACGCTATCAATGGCGTGATGTCGTAGCACCCCCAGGCCGAGTCAACGTCAATTGGGTAAGGGAATTTTATGCTTATTTACGCGTACACCCCGACACCAATATCGTACATATTCGTGGCCGACCAATTGTAATTTCTCCGGGTACGATTAATGCTTATTTTGGGGTGGATGTCTCGGAGGACGGGCCGGAGTATATGGCGACATTTGACGGGTCCGATGCGTGGTTGGAGGAAGTTGGTGCCTATCTGGGAATAGAGTGGACTATAGGGGAGATTGCCCGCACATTTGTGGAAACAGACTTTAGGAGATGGGAGGATAAATGCCTTAATCGGCTTATACGTTCTAATATCTTTCCAGCTAAGCATGTATCTACGGTCTACTATACCCATGCCACTTTGCTTTATTGGTTGTACATGGGATGGCCCGTGAATGTGGGGGCGTTGATACGTAAGGAAATGACAGACGATGCTCTCAAGCCTCGGCACACTTTACCTTTTGGGTCACTGATCACTACATTCTGTGAAGGAGCCGAGTGCCCAGTGTTAGGCGGCGATTCCTATGTGGGACCAATGCCTATTCTATCTTTAAGTTCTGTCCCACCGCCTGTCATTCACGGTCACGATCAAGAACAAGAAGGGGAACCCGAGGATGATGCTGACAAAGCCGGCCCGAACAATTTGCAACTAGCACCATTCAATCCAGGATGGGATTAAGTATTTTAATTTGAGTGTTTGAATTTCCTTTAATTAACAAGTTTTTTATTTTGACTCAATTCTACTAGTATGTCGTGTTATATAGAGCAAGTGTCTCTGTTTCCTAAATTCGAACTCATGTAATGTTTTGGACGTGCTGAAATGTATTGAAATGTAATCATTAATTTATGGACTTAAAAATGTTTAAGGAAATTGTTATCCCTTTTACGGTCCCTTTTTTTTTGAGATTATTACTGTTTGGACTAATCCTGTAACGAGTTTCAAGTTTTGTTTAAGATATGTGTTGCAGTGATTACTTTTGTGCAAGCGGCCAATGCATGTGCCTGTTGAACTTTGCTGAATTTCCAAGACTTGTTTAACTTCCACGCTTATCCAGAGCTAAGTTCCTTTTCTAAGCTTGTTATTTCGGTTTTTATACATTGGGGACAATGCATGGTTTAAGTGGGGGGTACAAGTCACTTAGCTCAAATGAGTAATTCCATATATCAAATAATAAATAAAAGGAGCAAGAAATTTTAAACTTTTGAACTTAGAATCACATTTACTTTTGTGGGTCCCTGATAATTATATCTAATAAGAAAGAACTCATATTTCATGAGTACGTGATCACTTTATGCCTCTGCGATTTATTGATTAGTAAACTTAATGATATTCATATTGTCCGTTGCGAGTAGTTGTTTATTATTCAATTATTCAATAATTGAATCGAGTTGTACTACGCTTGTTATAAAAGGTAAAATTATAATGTGTACATTGCATAGATAATTGATTATGCTTACCTAGTGTCAAAGTTATCGTCGATGTGTTCCTAAAAATTCTAGCCACAAAAGCTGAGTAATAAGCTTGGGACGTATCTGTGTTTGACAATGTTAAAACACTGGGCTTGTAGTAAGTTACCAAAGTAGCCTCGCGCTTGTGGTAATATTCGATGCTATTTTTGATCTAAGATAGAGGGATGCTCTAAAAAGTCTTCCTTCTTGAGATTGATAGTATCTGAAAAATATAAAGATATGAAAAGAATATTCAACTCTTTAAGAGGCTTTGAGTAGTACTCGGTCTCCAAGTCCAAAAACCCTATAGATACGCTCTTGCTTATTATTCTAGTGCTTCAAAAATTAAAAGGCTTAAGAAGTGGGAATACTGAAGTTGGTAGGTTAAGACTACAAAGTTTGCATAAGCTCTAATCTTGCTACGAATGTTTAAAACTCAATGCACATGCACACAGCACATCGATTCATGATGAGTAGTGGATAATGGATATCTGACGAGCATAGAGGATATGAGTTGATTCGAGTTTCTTGTGTCGGTATACGGTGACCACTGGAAAGTAGTTTATGGGGAATAACTTATTGATATTTTGATCGGGACGATCAAAGGCTAAGTGGGGGGTAGTTGATAACGGTCATTTTGTGCCCGTTATTCTATGACCTTTATCCCCAATTCTAGTTTAAAGGAGCTATAATAGAGTAATAATAAGTCGTAATACGCTTAATTTGCATATGACGAGAGTTACGATTCATTATTATGTATTAAGAGGTTTTATTATATTATTTGATGTTACAGACTGTATTTCATGCTATATTTGTAGTAACCCATTGTGGAGCACAAGGATGGACTTCGGAGAAGCTTTAATGGATCGCAGACAAGTTCAGAAAGCCCAAGACGGAAAAAGAAGAAAGCCCAGAAGCACATAAGGCTCGGTCGACCGAGCCTATACATTCGGTCGACCGAGTGGACCTGAAGCCCAGCAGCAGTCCGGCACATTGTTTGAGGCGGTTAGGGTTCAGTAGTGTCGGCATTTAAGTCGGTTTTCTATGTCGGCAGAGGCTCTATATAAACACAAGTCCTTTGTATTTTTTATTACACATTCACCAATATTATTTCATATCTACATATAAGCAACAAGGATTCATTTAGGATTTTGGAGGTTGCTAGGGTTGCAAACATGTAAGCCCTAGTTTATCTTCTTGTTTTCTTTTAAGTAATCAATTCCCAATTATGCTTTGATTGTTTGAGTAGTTATGCATATCTAGATGATGTAGATCTAGGATATGACGTTAGGGCAGTGGTGATACCTTGTCTATAAGGATCCCATACCCTACGTCCTCTACCTAATATCTACGGATGAATCTGTGTGTTTAATTTACGTGTGTTTAGATTAGTTTATATGATGTCCTGATGATTCGCTATATAATCCGATTCGTATATGAAACGCTGAGAAATATATTCGGGGATGTAAATCTGGGGAGTTAGGCACTCGGGTGACCGAGAGGTGTCACTCGGTCGACCGAGAGCACCTATTCGGTCGACCGAGAGCCGTCAAATCCGTTTCATCCGTTAATCAGTCACGTCTTTATGATTAGGTTAGCTTAATTGAATCTGTTATCTCAGTAGGTATGGCTATGGCTACGTCACTCGCTTAATTTAATTAAAACGTGTAAAAAGGAAATACCGATATAAAACTCTTAGGTAGGCTTAGGAATTGATCTTCGGACGTTCAGCGTTATCTAGGTAGGTTTATATTAGGGAATTGTGCGCACCTTGTTATACGTAGATCGTAAACTAGCATGAGACTATAATTTGGTAATTGTTAGTTGGACGAGAGTTTGAGTGATCGTTTAGGAAGTACGCCTAACCATAGGAATGTTGCCTAGACGAGGTGTACGGTTAATATCGGCATCCTTAGAGTCGTAAGCGTGTGAGTTATATGAGATGGAGGCACCAAAAGGCGAAGTCACGTAACAATACCACAGTGATATAGTGACCTACCGGTGCTACATCAAGTTTTAGAGGATGACTCCGTAGCCAATATAAATAGATATGAACGGATTAATAGTTGTTGAGTCTCGTTGTTATATAAGTTGTCTAGATCCAAATGATTACGGTTATAATTGGGCAGTTGATTACGTTATTTGTTTACATGTTATTTGTTTATATGTTTGAGTGTGTCTTTCTTTTCTCGTATTCTATGTTGGTCATAGACCGTCTTTGTCAAACGAAATAAATAGGATGACTATTTAAGTTAGGATCCACAAATTGATTCTCTGTGGGATCGACCTCGACTCTATCTAGCTATACTGCGATTGAACCTAGTTCACTTGCTAGTGGTTATTTAGGAATCGAGTTAATAATTTAACTTGACCTCAATCATAAGGACATTATCATATAACAATTCATAATTGGTTCTTTAAAAGAGCAAATATATGACAACAGGAAAGCCATTTAATATATGTATAAACATAAAGATATAGTAGAAATGATCTGACCAGTCAGATCCGGTCCAACCCGATTGGGTTTAGGACACTATTTCAACAATCTCCCACTTGGCCTAAAACCAATCACTCGCACACACAAGAATCTCATGCAATACTCGCAACCAGACCCAGCCGTGAACGGATCGCTATCCGTGGGGACTCAGACTATCTTCATACCATGATCCAAATGATCAAGTCAAAGGAACCGCCTCAACACGCATATGAATCTCCGACGAGACCCTGGTCCTTGCTTCAAGCAATGAATCCACTTACTATATCAGCTATATAGAAAAGGTGGAAGAGCCATACAAGATTCTGGAATGAACCTTCTAGACTCATGTACTGCTCCCGCTGCGCCTCTAAGGGCACTACTGTGCTTTGGCTAAGTTGTAGAATTTACAGTGACCCATAGCCAAGAATATTTCCAGCTCACTGTATCACTTAATCAAGTGACTGCAAACCCCGACTGTAGCTCCTTCATAAGACTCAGGATACACGTCTGTATATCTATATTTATCTGATTCCAAGTTTCGATAAACTAGGAAACCATCCTTAACTTGTATAAGGATGTTCTCGACATTCACCAGATTTACTTTCATACTTGCTCATGACTATTCATGGACTATGAACATCTGGCATAACTTTTATGATGGTTCCTACCACAGCAGCAAAGGAAGCCGTCCATAAGCATCATCTTTCACCTTATCTTTAGGACTAACGTCCTAACATAGATAGATCTTGAGAACACCGGCTAGCAGTATCCCCTATCGCGATCTATGCTAAACTCTTTTAGCATCACATCTATATAGGTAAACTATAATCTAACAGTAGTTAAATCTATCACTATAGATTCTTATTCCAAGAATAAGAACTGCTAATCCAAGTTATTTCGTAAAGACCTTGAACTACCAAACATTAATTGACTGTGACATGGTGTGATAATTCCCAAGAAAGATATCCAATACCTTACTCAAAAATCGTAACACACTCCCACTATCCATCTTGCACATTGGGCATATCCCTTCTTTTGACTAAATCAAACTCTTTTGATTATCAAACAAAGAAATCGTCTAGAGAAACTTGTTTGAGTCCATAAATTGATCTCATGGGCTTACATATCATGTTATCGTCTATGAACATTGAGTTGTTTGCCCAACGTCTTCAACGCTATTATATAGCCATGATACGAAGTTATAACAAGCATAGTCTGAATAGAACTGGGCTCAGCTGGCAGCATAAAGATAATTACAAGGTTTACACCCCGTACCCTTCAGCCATCACTATAGCCTTATGGTAATCATATTACTATCCATGTCAACCCTTCAGGGACATTCCCTCGAGGTAAGACAGACTAGGTTCACAACCTGATTGTCACTGATGGAATCTAATTCAGATATTATGGCTCCTGGCCATATCTCTCAATGTTGCCTTTCAAAAATTCTTTCACAAGTCGTGAGATATTCATTCTTCAAGATGAACATACCAGCATCCTTTTCAGGCTTGAGGTTATCCATAGACTTACAGAACTTTTATGTGCACTGAGCAGTGTTCTACACCTCATCGCTATGCGGCGTCTGCTCATATTCCAATGGTTGAATATATCTTTGTGGTTCTCAAACTCTTTTGAGATCTTATTTACTCCCACTGTCTCTTTTGGAAGAATCACTGAAGATAGCATGTTTGCAGACAAACACCTTTTGCTCCGCGGACAAGTAAATAATATCTAGCGTACTTGCTGAGACATTCCACAAAGTTGCATATGTCGTATTAGGCTCCAAGCCTTTCTGACTTTCCCTATGTGAGGGCACTATCCTGAAAAGGGTAAGGGATACTTCGTATGGCTTGCGTCACACCATATCATATAAAGTGTTGTTTCCATTTTAGGAACACAATCTAATTGCGTATCCCAAAGATGGTATCCTTCAAGGGAGAATCTGATTCTATTTTAGACGACTTTTGAAACACCCTTCAGGTATCAATTACTTCAATCCAATTGAAGATTAATTCCTAAGTAGTTCATCAATCTCATAATCGTACTAGCTCGAACTTTTCGGGCTTTCCGAATTGTCGTACTTCAATAAGTACATACAACTATTTCTAAAAATAGTCCAAGAGAGAGATAAACATTTTTTATGGTATAAATTGTCATAAGCCAACAAACATCAATATGTTTAGGCTCTTGTCAATCTTCTAGGTTTCATAACATTTTCTTAAAAGGGTATTTTAGTCCTCTGTTGGATAAGATACGTATAACTCACATGATTCATAATCATATGGTTCAGCATCATCAGAATGACGTTTGGTTACACGCTTCCCTTCCATTGAGACTATGCCTAGAACAGCCACAAATCAAGGATAATAGCCATACATATATTGATATTTTTCACCTATATCAACTATATAGTGACATCAATCAAGTATGTTAGATTCAATGACCTTTCAACTTTATCGGAATAACATTTATTCCTTACAATTGAATATGTCTGCTAAATCCTAATAAATAACTAAACTTGTGTTCTTCATAAGAACCAGAACACAATAACATTTATTTAGTTGCCTTATAAGTTTACTAGACTCAGAACACAAAACCGAAAAAGTCGCAACGTTTGCTTCACTTTCCGCATCTCAGCGTATTCCATATTTAACCGTTCTAATTTAATCACACTCGTAGGATATCATATATCCGAGAGTTGACTTTAGTTTAGATAGATTTTTCTCAACGTGCTTGCTTAGGATAGAGGCTTCAATAAGTCCTCCATTTAAGCACTTGCCCTAACTTCCCTTTTTAATCCTTTAAGCACTTGTAAATATTTCTTAGTGTAGTCTTCATAAGACTTAAGAAAGATCACAAGAGCTTTGTCTTTAATTTCCTTTCATAAAGAAAATCTAAACTTTATCAAATAGTTCACTGTACCTTTTGAATCGTATTCAAAACATTGACTATTTAATTAACCTCTAAGCAATGATTAAAGAATTAAGTCAATACTTAAATCTTACAATTTTGAAAACAGCCTTTCCAAAATTCGATGCGGTCATTCTTATTCAACGTTTGAATTAATTGTCATCGTATGACAGAATGATCATATTGGATCGTATCCAATATATGATTAATTCTTTAAAACTTATTTCAAATGATTTAATCATATCATGAGCGTCCGCTTTCATTAATAATTAAAGCCTTGGAGTACTCCATCAAATATGTAGTCTCCAACTACTATAACGGGATTGCTCGTGCCATTGCTTATTTTAAAGGGATTAAAATTACTTAACCATATTTGTGAATGTTTCTCAAAAGGTAAAAGTCATAATTTGGTTTTACTAATCCAGAATAAAAACGTAAATATAAAATTTGCTAAAACTACAACATAAAAATAAAGATAAAAGAGTGTTGTTATTTTTACACGCAAAATCAAAAATGGACTTTTGATTTATGATTTTGCTCCCACTAGTCAACTACTCCTGATTGACTTTCAAGAATCTTTCAAAGTTCTTTAGTGGCCAAGATCCCATCTGGTTACCCCGATTCCCGACGAGGGCCGATCAACCGGAATAATTCGAAAGGTAGGTAACACTTTACCAATCATATCTCTATGTGACTCTTGGTGGTTGACTAGTCAACTCTTCGACAATTCATATCTTATGTGATAGTCAACCCCTTGTCTCTAAAATCAGACGGTCCTGACGATGGCCAATCACCGCAAGATTCTTTGTCGAGTCGTAATCCAAATATTCATGAGATCTCATAACGATCATATGTAAATAACTACGATATACCCAAGGTAGGTCAACTCCAGACGAGGGCCGATCAGTTGGATCCGAACAAGGGCTCTTCACCATCAATATAATATTGGGAGACAAATATAACTCGATTTTTGTTGTGGGAGTAATTTTAAATTAATTCACTTAATTAATTTCGAATTAATTCTCTTAATTAATTTATTATGGTCTCATCAAGTATATCAATCTCTATAGACATATATCCTACACATTCATCTAGATCGTGGCTAGTTATGCATCTATCGTATCATATAAAATAAATACAAGCACAAAATAAATAAATGCGTAAAGTAACCGATATGATCATGGACTTTCCTAGGTGCGGTTTTGAATACAAACTGACGAAACCGCGGGTCACAATCTAAGGGTAACTGCAACCACCAATAGGATCTTTAATGCGTCATCTCCAATGGTATCTTTATTCTTCTTTCTTTGGTCTCCATCTTCTGCTCCATTCTTGTTACATTTTATTCTATCTAATAAAATGAATACACCCGTCGCACACGGGGGGAGCTAACAGGAATGGGATAAATACAGAAAATAAACTAGGTCACGTTCTTCATAACGACCTAGGATAATTTTTAAACCAACGAGAAATAAATCATTCACATCTATCCTATTGGTCGAGCCCATGATCAATCGGGGTCCATATAATCATATTATATCTACTATCTAATCCATACAATAATATCTCATGAAAAAGATAAATTAACAATTAACTTGCGTCTTTATTAATCGATTAACGTTTAATCAATTAAATAATTTTACCCAATCAATTAACTAATTAACATTTAATTAATTAATGAATTTAATCGAAATAAAATTCACGATTAATTTTAAACCGATTTCAATTTTAATTTTTAATTAATTCTATTACAAAAATAAATCAAAATTAAAATTAGGTCTCTTTTGTTTCTTTTCTTTTGATTCCTAATTAAAAGGGATGCCTTTGGTTTCCTTAAACAAAAGGCATCTCCCTTGGCCCTTCCCAAAATCAAAATTTTGAAAATTTCCTAGGCCTAGGATTTTTCCAAAATCAAATATTTTGAAAAGAGCCTAGACCTATTCCAAACAAAATTTGGAAAGGCCAATATTTTGGTTAATATGTCTGTCTATTTTCCAAAATCAAAATTTTGAAAGTGGCCTAGGCCTAGGCCTTTTTCCCAAATCAAATATTTGGAAAGGGCCTAGGCCTATTCCAAACAAAATTTGAAAATGCCATTATTATTTAAATGTCATGTGGCATCCTAATGGCCCAAACTATTTGAACCATTAGTTAGCCATATGACATAACAAAACAAAGGAGATATTAATCACAACTATGAACCATATTGAATCACAAAATACACAAAACAAAAATTGGGAGATCTGCCAATATTGACCGGTCAACCGACGCCGGCAGGAGGCTGCCATGCCGCCGTAGCTAGGGGTGGTGCTGCCGCCAGTCGGCCGAGCACCACCCGGTCTCGTTTATTTTTTTTCTTTTCGTGTATCGTCTTGCGAATCAAAAATCATTCATCTTTTTAATTACGTGATTTAAACAAAAAAATTAACAACACAAATTAACATGCTTATTGCTTAAGCTCGAAACTCTCTCTGATACCAATGTTAGGAAATCTACGCAGAACGCAGCGGAATTCAAAATTTTGATTTCCTTTTACCCAAGGTCGACTCCGTTTAAGCAACAAGCATAAAATAAGTAGACAAAAGAATACCTTGGTTGATCCAATTGGATCGACGCTTTGTCTACGGTTGTAGTTTCTGCACGAAGCCGCCCAAGCGTTCAGCCTCTACCGGTGATCCACACGAACACGTCGCCGAAATCCCATCATTGATTGCTACCAGAAAAGCTCGGCTGCTAGACCGACTTTTTCTCTCTTATAAATCTCTCTCTAGAAAGCTCTCTATTTTCAAGAACTATTAGCTCTTGGAATTGTGATGTACAAAAGAGCTAGCCAACCCCTTTCTTATATAGGTGTGTGGCGCCATTTAGTCTCCTAATCTGATTGGGATTAGCTTCCTAGTAGATTGAGGAGAAATAAAACATTTTCCTAATAAAATATGGAAAGTATCTTTTATTGATTTATCTCATTTAATATTCAATATCTTATATTAAATATATTTCCAAGATATATATTGAAAATATCTTATATTGAATATATCTTTATCTTATTACCATAAATCTAATTTTCCAAAATCAATTAATATCTAATATTAATATTATGGTAATCTTATTAATTAAATTGCACAATTCAAATGTATCTTATTACATATAAAAATGCGCCACTTATAGCCAATAAATTGGCATCCGGAATATTCTTAATTAATATAATACTATGATTAATTAATTCACAAAATACATGTATATCATATATATATATATATATATATATATATATGTATCAATGTACATATTTAATTAATCAACCTAATTAATATCTTGTATTATATATATTCATAATAAATAAATACCACCATATTAATTTACCACTATAACCTTTATAGTACGAGATAAACTTTCCTTTTTTGGTTATCAATTATAATCACATTTTAATCCGACTTGATGTTCATATGTGTGTGACCCGATAGGCTTCCGAATAAGTTGGCCGTAGACACAAAGTGCAAATTACGAAAATGCCCTTCATGCCTAACGATCACGGGATAGCGTCTAGCAACACACCGTGACCCCCAATTATCGGAAGAGTCAAATGCAATGACGACTACCTTTCATGTGAAACAGTTACCGTATAACTTACAATCCTATCACTGCAATAATATCCATTCGGTCGTTTGTCGAGTGTCAAACATACACGACCGTATCTTATAATTTGGATATCATGCTCTCTCGAAGTAACTCATTTACTTCCACTTTGCAAAGATTCACGAGAGTAAGACCATCCTTACAAGAAGGCCCTTTCGGATATTCACCCTACTGATAGGGTACGCGATTTCCGGACGACCAAACATGTATACTCCGCATGCTTCAGTATCACACTCAATCACTACCGCATGATCACCCCATGGCTAGGGGAAACCTCAATAGCGTCAAAGCATGACAATCCACACCATGATGCCAAGAAGACTCCGGTCCTAAGGATAATTACACAACCGCCGTATAGTGTGACACTTAACAGTGTAAGTGGGTCAGTCTAACGTACACATTCTCTAATACACGTCCACGTATAGTCCAAGTGTCTCTACACTTCGATAGACGAGATCTATCCCTACCCTTAAAGACAGAAGACATCTAATATGTGCTAGTCTGTTTGTACTAACAATGCCCTGTTTAATAGTACATAAGCCTAGAGACATTTAAGTATCAAACTTATTAAAGTGATTAGAGATCTCATCAACCATAATCGCTATCATGGTTTCTCTATCACAGTTTAATACTAAGGACGTTATCATATAACAATTCATAATTGGTTCTTTAAAAGAACAAATATATGACAACAGAAAAGCCATGTAATATATGTATAAACATAAAGAAATAGTAGAAATGATCCGACCCAGTCAGATCCGGTCCAACCCGATTGGTGTTGAGTATTTTGTGGTTCTAGTTATGTGTTGATTCATTTTCAAAAGTAACATCATCTCTATTAAAGCTTTTATAAGTATGTTTATCTCATAAGTATTTTTTTAACACTATTATATGGTTACTATGTTAATTATTTAATTAATTTATATAATATCAAAGAATGTTGCTGCACTATATTTTTTTTGGCCCGAGCCCCATATCTTTCCCTCAGCCACATTCGAAACCCTTTTCCCATTTCCCCAATTTCCAAAAAAAAAAAAAAAACAACTAGTCTCTTTCTCTGCTCTTGCCGTTTCTGTTCGATTGATTCGAATCCTTGAATTAATGGCATTAACACTTCAAAATTTCTGGAAATCAAGGTCTTCGTTTCTTCTCCTTCCATATACAGAAGATTTCAAGCAGTTATTGCTCTGTTTTTCTTTGATTTGCTCAAGCTCCTTTCACAAAATTGTGAAAGCTCCGGTCTCAATTCTTGCATCAGACAGAAGTCTGTGCTTGATTCTGTCAGAGTGTTTTGTTTTCATTCCCATCAGCCTATTGATTCTGACTTTGATCACCAGTATATACTTTCTGTATTTCTGCTAATTAGAGTTGGAACACCCCTTGTGTTGGTTTTTCATTGAGTCTGCAAGCTCTGTTTTTATACCTGCCATAATCTTGCTAAACCTGCCTTTGCAATCCTGCAATCTGACTTGTTGTGCCTGATAAAGCTTCCAGTGAAAGCCAAAGTCTCGAGCAAACAAAAGAATAAAACATCCAACAAATATCTTGGAAGGGAAGTCAAACAAACAGAATATTCCAAGTAGATTCTCAGAATATTCCCTTCCTGATGGCATATTCTCAGAATATTCCATCTTTGACTAGAATATTCCAAGAATATTCCTATGTTGACCCAGCAAGGGAAATGTATAAAAACAGGCTGAAATGTACATATCAAATATGCATAAAATAAGAAATAAAATGATTTCAATGCTTTAGTTTCAATTTTCTACATGGTATCATAGCATTGGATTACTCATTCTCATTGATCCTCTTTGCTCCCCACGTTCTCTGCAATGGCACAACAAAATCAACAACATATAGTTCCTCTTAGTCCATACTATCTTCACCCCAATGAAAATCCCTCTCTTGTCCTTGTTCAACCACCTTTGATTGGTAGTAATTACCATGGCTGATCCAGATCAATGCGGATGGCATTGATGTCAAAAAACAAACTAAGTTTCATCAATGGAGATCTGGAAGTGCCTGCAGCCACGGAACCAAATTATCATGCCTATCAACAATGCAACAGTATGGTATTATCATGGATCCTCAATTCTGTGTCCTCTTCAATTGCACAAAGTGTCATGTGGTTCAACTCTGCCAAGGATGTCTGGACAGATTTGCAGGAGCGTTTTTCTCATGGAGATCATTTTAGACTCTCAAATTTGCTGGAAGAAGTCAATTCTGTGAAGCAAAACGATTTATCAGTGACAGATTATTACACCAAACTCAAAATTCTTTGGGAAGAACTACTTGTGCTAAGGCCCTATCCTACTTGTGCATGTGATCCTGCATGTAGTTGTGGTGCTGTGAGAGTGTACAGAGAATACTTTGAATCTAAATGTGTTATCAGATTTCTGAAAGGGCTTGCTGAAATTTTTGCTCCAGTCAAAGCTCAAGTCATGTTGATGAATCCTTTGCCTCCAATAAATCAGGTTTTTGGAATGGCTATCAAACATGAAAGGCAGCTCAGCTACTGCATAGGTCATCCAGATAGGATTGACAATCCTATTCTCTCTGCACAAAGGTCTAATGCATATGGACAATCTGGATTTCAAACTGAGCAGTCTACTATGTCTAGTGGAAGTGTTCAATTCCCAAAGAGGCCTATGTATGGAAACAAAAAATTTCAATGCACATTTTGTGGCATACCAGGTCATACAGAAGATAGATGCTATAGAAAGCATGGTTTTCCCCCAGGTAGAGGCAGGGGCAGATATGGACCAGGAAGAGGTGGTGGCAGAGCAGCTGCAAACAGTGTTGACACTGGAGAAGGACAAGCATCAAACATTACAAATCAGTACAATACTCTCAATTTTACACAGGAACAGATAGAGGAACTAAGAAACCTGTTGAACATCACACCTACTAAAGGCACCACAGATGAAGCAGAACATGTTGTCAATCAAGCTGCTGTCCTGAGTGCTAATTTTGGACCTCCTAATGGTAAGGTTGTTGGTAAATTTGCACAGTTTCATTCAAAACATTGGATTATAGACTCAGGTGCCTCTGACCATATCACACACACTCTTAACACTTTCTCATTTTACAAATCTATACCTCCTATTCATGTGACTCTACCAGATGGAAGCAAAACCATAGCCACACATAAGGGCACTGTCCAACTTACACCTGTTCTAACTTTATCTGATGTGCTGTTTATACCATCTTTCAAGCAAAATCTGTTATCTCTCAGCAAATTAACTGTTACAAACTAAAAACTTATCTGTGATATTTACTTCTGATCTGTGTGCTCTTCAGGATCTTGTGACCAAACAGATGATTGGCTTAGCTAAACAAGTCCAGGGCCTCTACTACCTAAGCTCAAGTGACCATCAATCTCCATCCAAATTACCTCCTCCAAATTCCACTAGTTCTGAAAATAAAACCAAAGCTGCTATGTTTTCCAGTAGACATGATGCTTACATATGGCACATGAGATTAGGACACATGTCTAAAAAGGTTATAACTGATGTAAGGCTCATAGAGCCATCTGTTGGATCTTTTGAAATAAATGAATGTACTGTTTGTCACTTATCAAAGCAAAAAAAATTATCATTCCCTTTGAGTAATTCTGTGCTGAAGCACCCTTTGATTATACACATGGACATATGGGGTCCCTACAAAAAGGCTACTATTTACAATGAACATTACTTCTTAACAGTGGTAGATGACCACACTAGATACACCTGGGTATTTCTTCTTAAAACTAAATCTTAGGTCAGTCCTCTAATCAAACAGTTTTATGCTTTTGTTCAAACTCAATTTGACAAAAAGTAAAAACCCTAAGATCTGACAATGGTCTAGAATTCAACTTACAAGAATTTTATGCCATCCATGGAATAACACATCAAACTTCATGCACTAACACCCTTGAACAGAATGGCATAGTAGAGCGCAAACATCAACATATATTAAATGATGCCAGGGCCCTGAAAATTCAGTCCAACATACCCCTATCCTATTGGGGATTTTGTATCCAACATGCCATAACCCTCATAAATCTCACCCCATCCCCCAAAATAAATCATCAAACACCTTATCAGAGACTGTTTCAGCACCCACCAAAATATTCAAACTTAAAGGTATTCGGATGCCTATGTTTTGCTAGCACACCTACCTTACATAGGACCAAATTTGACAACGGAAGCACGCCCTGTGTCTTCCTAGGATACCCTCCCACTGTTAAAGGTTATTTGCTTCTCAACCTACAAACCAAAACCATTTTTATATCCAGGAATGTGTTATTCCATGAAACAATTTTCCCATTCACTCTCAAACAAGCATCTACACCCACAACCCTATCACACTCCTACCCTATTCCAGCTTGTGATGCTCATCTTCCCTTCAATCTCACATCCTCATCAATCCAACACACCACAGAACCAAGTGGTTCATCCTCCCATGTACCTAACCACATAACAGAAAACTCACCCCCTTCTACACCTACCCATCAACCTCCACCATCATACTCCAGGTACCCAGACTCACATTCTACTCCTTCACCTCCTCCTCAACCTTCCAGACAATCTACAAGACCCAAGAAACAGCCCCAGTATCTTAAAGATTATGTGTGTGCTCACCTTTCCACCAATACAACCAAATACCCCATTCAGCAACATGTGTCCTATGACTCATTGGCACCTCACTATAAGACATTTGTTTTGAATGTTACTGTAACAGATGAACCAGCCACTTATCACCAGGCTGTCCAGGATGGAAAGTGGAAGGAAGCTATGGCTGCTGAGATCACTGCATTACAGGCCAATAACACCTGGAAAATAGTATCTCTTCCTACAGGGAAGAAGGCAATTGGATGTCGATGGGTATACAGAATTAAATACCTACCTGATGGGACTGTGGAACGGTACAAGGCACGATTGGTGGCCAAGGGGTACACCCAACAACCAGGGATCGACTACACAGACACTTATGCACCAGTTGCTAAACTTACAATTGTTCGAGTGTTAATTGTTGTTGCAGCTATTTCTCACTGGCATCTTGAACAACTGGACATTAACAACACCTATCTACATGGAGATATATCTGAGGAGGTTTATATGCAACTGCCCCATGGGTTCAATTCAGACATCCCCAAAGCTGTTTGCAAACTCAAGAAATCGCTATATGGTTTAAAACAAGCAGGACGCCAATGGAATGCTAAGCTCACGTCCTACTTGTTGTCCATTGGATGTCTCCAGTCACACAGCGATTACAGCCTATTCACTAGAGGAACTAAAGGCAACTTCATAGCTCTATTGGTTTACGTTCACGACATTATTCTCACCGGGCCAAATATGAAGCTTATACAAGAAATCAAAACCCACTTGGATACTACTTTCAAGATTAAGGATTTGGGACGACTCCACTACTTTCTGGGGGTGGAAATTGCAAGAGGATATAAAGGCATTACCTTGTCACAGCGCAAATACACATTGGATCTTCTTTCTGAGTATGGATTATTAGCTTGCAAGCCAGCTTCAACTCCAATGGTAACCAGTATCAAACTAGCCAAAGATGACTCCACACCATTGCCGAATAACATCAAATACCACAGTCTCGTGGGCAAGTTGATCTATTTAACCTTCACTCGGCCGGAGATTAGCTATGCTGTTCAACAGTTATCTCAATTTCTTGATTGCCCGACCATCAATCATCAGCAAGCCGCCATTCGTGTTCTTCATTTTCTCAAAGACTCCCCAGGTCAAGGGTTGTTGTATCCGGCTAATTCCGCCACCGATGCCGGACCACAGATCTCTATGCAAGCATTCTCTGACTCTGATTGGGCCGGATGCCTAAATACACGTCGATCTGTTACCGGCTGGTGCATCTTCCTGGGCTCGTCACTTATCTCATGGAAAGCAAAAAAATAGAGCACTGTTTCCCGGAGTTCGGCAGAGGTGGAGTACCGAGCTCTCGCTTCAACCTCTTGCGAATTACAGTGTATCTTTTGCAAGATCTTGGTATTAACACTCAATTGCCTGTTCCACTTTATTGCGACAATAAAAGTGCATGTTACATTGTGGAAAACCCGGTATTTCACGAACGGACCAAGCACATCGAACTTGATTGCCATTTGGTTCGTGAAAAATTCCAAGCTGGACTTCTCATCCCAACATCCATCTCTACGGATACACAACTAGCCGATATTTTCACCAAGCCTCTCGACGCACCACGTTTTCATCGATTGTGCACTCAGTTGGGACTCTCCTCTATTTACTCGAAGTCCAGCTTGCGGGGGGGTGATAAAGCTTCAAGTGAAAGCCAAAGTCTCGAGCAAACAAAAGAATAAAACATCCAACAAATATCTTGGAAGGGAAGTCAAACAAACAGAATATTCCAAGTAGATTCTCAGAATATTCCTTTCCTGGTGGCATATTCTCAGAATATTCCATCTTTGACTAGAATATTCCAAGAATATTCCTATGTTGACCCAGCAAGGGAAATGTATAAAAACAGGCTGAAATGTACATATCAAATATGCAGAAAATAAGAAATAAAATGATTTCAATGCTTTTGTTTCATTTTTCTACAGTACTATAATCCTGCTTGCTCTAGTTTTGATCTTGTTGCTAGCCTGCTGAAATTGTTTGAGATTATCATTCCTGTAGTTTGCTGAAGTTCAGTTTAGTGTTATATTATCAGCTGCTGCATACCTTGTAATTTTAATGTGCTATATTACCTTTTGGGCTGCCTTGTAATAGTCCTGCTGATTTTTTTTTTTAGTAGGACTACGGAATATTTTGCTGCTGTAACAATATATAGTATTCAGTCAGGAGGCAACTTGTATAATATGTTCTTTGTGCTGCTCAGTTGTATTTTGGTAAATTCCCTTTAAAGGTTCAGTGTTTTGTTCACTAGTTGTTAGAATCCGTTTTTCAAATAAAGTCTGGTTTTGATATATCATATGAACTTGATTTGTATTGCATCCCTTATTTGACACTGTTGCATATTTCTTAGTCAAGTTGCTATTTGTACCTCTGCATATTTATATTCATATATCTTGCAACAGATATTGAACTGGCATATTAATTTATCCATACATTCTATTTGAGTTGTTTTGCTCATATTTATATATATACATATTGAACAACATTATCATTTTCACACCTAATCAATTATTAATTTGTGCTAAGTATTTTTTTTTAAGTGCTTGTATTAACTTGATCATCTTATACAGCTTGCATATGTATTATAACAGTTCTTGATCACAATAAATTAATCTCACTTGATCACTTAGGTTTTGTTTAACACAAACGAATAGTCGAATAAGTTAGCTTCCGCACTTGTTTTACTAGTACTTGTGTTGTTTTCGAAAAGAGTTTAAAAATACCTCACACTCTATTCACCCCCTCTAGAGTGTGTTTGCGCAATTATCGATCCAACAATTGGGTTTAGGACACTAATTCAACAAAATCCAACTGAATCCAAACAAGCATTGCAGCATGGGGATTCCTTTTTATTAGATGACAATACTGCTTACAGATCCCTGATTGGTAAACTGATTTACCTAACTTTTACTAGACCTTACATTGCTTTTATTGTTCAGCAGCTGAGTCAGTTTCCGGACACCCAAACTAAAATCCTCCTGAAAGCAGCTCAAAGGCTCTTGAGATACTTAAAGGGAAATCCAAGACAAGGTATTTTATTCCCAGTTGGGAACAACCTCATCTTGATTGGAAGGATGTCATAATACCATAAAATCAATTTCAGGCTATATGATGTTCTTAGGAGATGCCCCCGTACCTTGAAATGCAAAGAAACAAACTACTATTGCTAGAAGCTCTTCTGAAGCTGAATACAGAACAATGGCCAATGCAACTTGTGAAATCCAATGGCTCATTTACGTTATGCAAGACTTAAAGATTACAGTCTAGCTTCTTGTTGTTCTATTATGTGATAATGCCAGTGCACTTCACATTGCTCACAATCCAGAGTATCATGAAAGAACAAAGCACATTGAGATCGACTAGAATGTTGTCAGAGACAAAGTCAAATCAATCTTGATCAAACTTATGTATGTTCATACGAAGGAACAACTTGTTGATATTCTCACCAAGGCCTTGGATGCGCCCAGTTTTTGTTATTTGCTGGATAAGCTAGAAAATTCCAAAATTATCCAACCAAGATATTTTGGATAAAGGATTGTTGGAGAAAGGAGGATGTGCAAGTTGATTCATTCACTAATCTCAGCTTGAGGGGGTATTACAATATATGGATAAATAAGTGTTTGATGCAAGATGATGTGCACACACTTATAATCCAGAACAGTCAACTGAGAGGATTCAGATGTGCTTATGTGCTGAGTTGAAGAGTTCAGCTGAGATGACAGATTTCAACTGAGTTAAGTAGACAGACTTCAGCAGAGCGTAAGAATGTAAAGCTAAGTTGAAGTCCACTTAGTCAATTTTCTGTTATAACTATTTTGTAACTTCTTTTAATTGTTTTCTTGAATAGTATCATACATAAATACTTCATCATCAGCTCTATCGTAACTCAACTTGTTCACTTTTTTGATTAATCATAATTGTGATATATATATATATATATATATATATATATATATATATATATATATATATATATATATATATATATATATATATATATATATGTGTGTGTGTGTGTGTGTGTGTGTGTGTGTGTGTGTGTGTGTGTGTGTGTTAAAGTTGTCCCACATTGACATTTGCTATTGTATCACCACCATATTAAGATATGGACTTCCTCACCTTAGAACTTAGAGAATGAGGCCCCCCTCTTACAGAGTCACCCCTTTATTATAAAAGTGTTGGACATCTTTGTTAGTCTTATATTGCCATTTTTATGTCTTGTGTGCCATGTATCAGACTCTTTATAGACCCACATTTGAGGTGCATGTTAAAGTTGTCTCATATTGGGCACTTGCTATTGTATGACCTAGCATATTAAGAGAAGGTTTTGGAGATGAGACCACTCTTCTTATATGAATTTGAGTCTAGATTTTCTAAATATATATATATATATATATATATATATATATATATATATATATATATATATATATATATATATATATTAGATTGAGTCATGACTCAATTGTTATTGTCAATCTTTTATGAAGCATTATATATAAGTCAAATTATGATTATTGAAAATATCGGCCATTAATTTTTTTTGGTCGATGTTACATACCTCTTCATATGTATTATGTATGGTATAATATATGCCATATTCTTCCATGTAAGACATCAACTATAATATAACCAATACAGACAAAAATTGATGCTTAAAGAGGATCGAGGAGTACATAATAAAATTGGGGGAGTGGATTAAAAAACAAAAAAAAAGGAAAAATGAGAATCAGGACAGTGGAAATATAAATTGGATGATAAGGACAAATTCATTGTTCATAACCCCAAATCCACTGTTTGTTGCAGTGGAACTGACCTCAAATCCAATGTTTCACTATCACAGTGGAATAAAGACATGTCCTTTTTAACCGAAAAAAAATTTCGATGTCCTCTTTGCATATTTCTATGTTCAAATTGTCTTTTTTAACAATAAACCCTATAAAATATTAATAATTGAAGACAAATAATGTTACCAACATATATATATATATATATATATATATATATATACATATATGTGTGTGTGTGTGTGAATGTGTGAGTGTGTATATTAACGATGTTGGAAACCGTCTGTTAATTAATATGGGTCAATCTCCTATGTGATAATGATCGAAAACCCTAGAAACCCTAATTTGTGCAAAAGAGGGACGAATTGTTTTATTCGTTTAGACTGAGCTCTCGAAATACTTCTGAGAGTTGCCTACGTATCCAATAGTCGAATTGGAATCAAGTCATCTGTAGTTCCTTAGGGTTGTTTATATAGGCGATATCTCACCCCTATTACTTGTTGAGCAAGTATTATAATTAATAATTATTCCCTAAGGATATACACGACTTAATCCCTAAAATCAGAGATAATTATGGACATATTTAATGCCAAGATTGTAGTCTTTATGAATAAGGATTATGTCCATATATAATTATCCCGCATGCGGAATAACAGCGGAGCTGTACGGAGCTTCCCACGCTCAGCCCCCAGAACCAATGTGGACGAACTGGGCAGATCCTCTTCGCTAGACCTTTGCCGTCCTGCGGTGGCTGGAGGAGGAGCTTAGACCGATCTCCCGTGGAAGACAATCTGCCCTCTGTTCGGTCCTTGGGGCCTTTGGCCCTTAAAGCCCTAGGCGTAAGAAGTGGTTATCTATTAAGCACCCTTAAAGGTAACACGTGGCATAATTCAGGTCGGGTATCATCATAAGCCCCCCAGGTCTGACGCTGCTTTACAAGTGGGTCAGATCTGCGCTACTTTGGCGGTTCGGCCGGCTTCTACCCGATCACGCGTTTCAAAATACTTAATTGCCAGCTGGTAGCCTATTTAATAGGCCATCATTATTATTGCGAGACACGAGGCGTTTCACTCCTTTTCATAACTGACGTCGTCACGTCTGGAGTGGGCTATAAACTCGTCCCTTCATATCAGACTTTCCCTCTTCTCGTATTTGCTATTAATTCGAAGATTTTCCTTGAGATCCTCTGCATTTCCAAGTAAGCACCTAACTTCTCTTGCGCTATTCTTCTTCATTTCTTCTTCTCATCTGCTTTTCCTAGTTTATGAGGGCTAGTACTGCTTCGAGCAGCTCTATTGATAGGGAGTTCGAGTCCCAATCTGCGTCAGAAAACGAAGTTGACCAACTGTTTATCCAATTTGGGGATCCAATAGACATTCCTGCTCTAAACACGGTTGCTGCCCGCAGTAATTTTGAGGAGGTCATTGCCGAGCAGGCTCCTAACCCATCCCGATACCATTCATCCTTCGGCTTTACCTCCTTACGCCAGTGTCTTAGAGCCCATATGACTGCTAGGACAGCCATAGGTTGCTTCGGTATTAGGTCCAAACTAACCCAAGACGGTATCTTGCAAATCTGTAACCGGTATGGTATAGATATGGACCAATATGCTCCTCAACTGCCCGGGGGTGCCCATCAATATGCTCATCAGCCCCCAGAGGGGTATTGCACTATATACAGGAAGCAGTTCGTTTGTGATCTTAGGGTCCCTTTTTGTCCGGCCTTTTTGGCCGTACTGAGACATTATCAACTGGGGTCGGCCCAGATTGCCCCTAACTGTGTTAGGGCAATTATTGGATCTGCGATCTTCTTCTGGCTGATGGACACAGAGTTTAATGTTGATCTTTTTAGGACTTTTTACCAGCATAAGAAGATCAGGAACCACAGCGGGTGGTACTATTTTCCACGCCGCACAGACCACCGGAAGGGGATCCCCATGCTTTCCACAGGGAAATCTTCTATCCACGAATGGAAGAACCACTTTTTCTTCATCCGTAACGACGGACACCCTGAATTGAGCAACTGGAATTATTTCCAGCTTCCTTCTGACATGTGTCCCACCACCGTGGGTGAACTCTTGCTGGATGATATCGCCAATGCCCAAGTTCTTCTTGACTTTAAGCACTGGCCGGACGAGCTGATAGAGCCTGCTTGCTTATCTGATTCCGATCCTGAGCCCTATCTGAGGCTAACTCAGGAGGAGTATAACCATCGTAGGATCTTTTTTTTTCTTGTGCACTGATTTGATTTTATTGTTTCCTTTGGATTGGTTCTAACGCTATATCTGTTCTTTCAGTGGCCGACGTTGCTGATATCTTCGATCACGCGCTCGGGGAGGAAGATGTGCCTGTACAGGATGAGCCTCAACAGAACTTTTAGGCTCCCCGTGGTGAAGCTGAGCCAGAGCCTGAACTGGCCAATCCAGAGGTTAACCCTGAGGTTTCCCTTACTGAGGATCTTCAACAGGGCGACTTAGCCTCCGGCACACGGCATGCCGAATAGAGGGAAGATAGCCTGGACATCCTTGACGTTTCTGACACGGATGATCAGGCTAGACAGCGCCGTCGTTCTGGATTAAAGTGGCCCAGAGCTGGTCAGGAGGCTTTTGACGGAACATCGGGCTCTTCGGCCGAGTTCCTAGCTGAGCTGCCACATAAGGATCAGGCAACTATTGTAAGTTCTGCCTTCTTCCATTTTCTGCTCACTATATTTGAACCGTACTGACCCTGTTCGTCTTTTCTTTGTTATTTACAGGTTGTTAGAGCTGGGAAGGAGGTTCTTCATCGCCTCAACGATTTCTCCACCCAAAAGGCTTCATTGGAGAAACGGATTTCTGATCTGTCCTCCGGACGCAACAAACACAAGGAGGAGTCCTTGTCTAAAGATGCCCAGATCGCTGATCTGGAGAAGGTCATGCACGCTCAGCAGGCTGAGCTGAATGAGCTGCGAGCTTCTAGTGCTGCTCGTGAGGAGGTACTGGCCAAACTTTGAGCTGATCATGAGGTGTTAGAAGCTGCCATGCCAGAGCGAATCGCTCAGGCTATTCATGAGTATAAGATCTCAGATCACTTTACCGGGGCCCTGAAGGTTTTTCTTGGCTCCATTTTAAGCCATGGGTATACCCTAGGTGTTAACCGAGCCAAAGAGTAGTGTCCTGAGATGGTCATCTTAGATCTTCAACATGGCAGGCTTTGCAAGCCAGGCGGCAATGAGCTGTACCAGGCCAGGCTTAGAGAATTTCAAGCTGGTGAGGACTTAGCAGAGAAATACGGCAGTCGACCTGCGACTCGTCAGACCAGCACCTCTTCAGCTCAACGCTCTGGTACTCCTACCGATCAGCAACAAGAAACAGCTGCAAATCCTTAGGAACTATGCCTTTATTATTTTGTTGAAACTTTGCAATATCTTCCAACCTTGTTATTCTTTTTTGTTCTTGACAATTTGTGCCTTTTTGGCACTTGTTCTGTAATATTTTCTTTTTTGGCGTTCAGCCCTTCTTTGCCATTACTTTGGCTTTTGGTTTTGCCTTTGCTTTTGTTTTAAGCCTAGCTTAGGGTCCTTTACCCCCCCTGAAGTACGTCATTTATGAAGCTCTGCTTGTTGAATGATGTACTTCGGTGTATGCGCTGATCGTCTGTCCTACAGACTTCGGAAAGTTTGTTTCAAACTTTCAAAGTATCATTAGTCTTGATCTGACCGTCTGGATTTTTTTTTAACTCGCTGAGTCTTTCCTGCAGACTTATTTTGATTTTCCCTTGGCAGATTATCTACTGAGACCGACCTGCGGTTCAGTTCTTCTACTGAGTCCGCCCTGCGGATCAGTTCGTTGGGTCTGTCCTGCAGACTTATTTTTATTTGCCCTTAGCAAATCTTCTACTGAGACCGACCTGCAGTTCAGTTCTTCTACTGAGTCCGACCTGCGGATCAGTTCGTTGGGTCTTTCCTACAGACTTATTTTGATTTGCCCTTAGCAAATCTTCTACTGAGACCGACCTGCAGTTCAGTCCTTCTACTGAGTCCGACCTGCGGATCAGTTCATTAGGTCTGTCCTGCAGACTTATTTTGATTTGCCCTTAGCAAATCTTCTATTGAGACCGACCTGCGGTTCAGTTCGTTGGGTCTGTCGTGCAGACTTATTTTGATTTGCCCTTGGCAAATCTTCTACTGAGACCGACCTGCGGTTCAGTTCTTCTACTGAGTCCGACCTGTGGATCAGTTCGTTGGGTCTGTCGTGCAGACTTATTTTGATTTGCCCTTGGCAAATCTTCTACTGAGACCGACCTGCGGTTCAGTTCTTCTACTGAGTCCGACCTGCGGATCAGTTCATTGGGTCTGTCGTGCAGACTTATTTTGATTTGCCCTTGGAAAATTTTTACTGAGACCGACCTGCGGTTCAATTCTTCTACTGAGTCCGACCTGCGGATCAGTTCGTTGGGTCTTTCGTGCAGACTTATTTTTAGTTTT
>CM044901.1:85550080-85643743 GCA_024500145.1 Gentiana dahurica var. dahurica | reverse complement strand
AGTCATCGAAATCTAAGCCTCTCTCCAACACAACTCCACATTTACTATAGATATTCTTATAAGCATTCTTAGCTTGAGGCGAAGCTGTAGCAGCAAAACTAACAGACTCTTCTTCCGGTGTTAAATCTTTAAGAACTACGACCGGTACTGCTATTGGAATATTAGGCTTTCGTTTCTTAGAGATTTTGCGACTAGATGAGGCCATTCTACGAATTTTGGAATAACAAAACAAAAACAAACAAAAACAACACAAATAAAATGTCACAACACACTTAAAAATCAAAACAGTTGAAAATAAATCTAAAAATTACAAAAATCATGAAATTGATAACTAGAGTAAACAAATTATACCTTATAATGAACAAAACGGTGAAAAGTGGCCGGAAAAGTCGTAGAAGCCACCGGGATGAAATGGAGCTTGTGTTCGATCTTTTTCGAATTTTTCACTTGTGTTGAAGAGAGGAGAGTAAAAGAGGAAGAATGTATGTAATGGTATAGTATAATTTGTTATTTTGAAGAGAAAAAGAAAATTTTTGGGGGTGGAGGTGATGGTGCGGCGGCTGTTTGAAGAAAAGAGGAAAAATGAAGAAGAAAGAAACATCCCGTCTTTTTTAGGTTAATTCGAACTCGGACCGGTCCTGGACAAGGGCCGGATCGGTCCATGTGCAATTTTTATGATTTTTCGAAATTTTTTTATTTTTTTGGATTTTTGATATAAAAACTTATAAAACTCAATAAAAACTTAATAAAACTAGAAAATAAAATTTATAAATTTTATAACAATTTCTCAAAATTTATAAAATCTTTATAAAACTTATTTAAAAGTTTATAAAAATTCAATAAATTTCCATTAATTCTTATAAAATATCTAAAAACTTAAAAAAAAAACTTTTTATAAAACTTTTATAAAACTCCTTAATTTTATAAAGATCCAATTTTATAAAATTTTCAAAGTTATGCAAAAATTTTATAAAACTAAAAACAATAAAAGACTTGAACTTACGGGGTTTCTAATTCTTCAATTTCTACAAACTCCAGATTTCTAACATACCGTTCAAGCAAACTAAATCCTAGAAACGTAGCGTTTGAATTATGTCTTGGAATTCCATCGGGATTTTCGGTTAACCACCTAATCGTTCCCTTCTTAATTACATTCAAACACTCATTCTGAGATTGAGTTATATTTTTCCCACATTGCCCACTGTGTTCAATCTTTCCACAGATTCTGCACTTCCTTAGAAACTTAGCCCTTCTCTTTATCGAGCTTCTCGACGTACCATTACAAACTTCTTTCAATTTTTTCTCTCTCAACAATTGCTTGTTTTGTTCAAAAACTAAAGCTTCTATAGTAAAAGCGACATCTCTATCAAGTTCAAACTTCAAAAGCAAAACAAAAACTCCTAATCTATCTAAAAAAGACATCCAATTCTTTTACGTCTATCCGGTAAAAGACGAAACTAGTTTAGACATATAAAATTAAAGATAAAACCTGGTAATTTGATACTTTCAGCTTTTCAGAGCACTGCTTTTTAGTTTTTCGGAGGGTCGATCAGCAACATCACTTCGTTTATGAGAGAGACTTCTTCACCTTCCAGAAATAGCTTCACCCTGTGACCATTGGCTATAAAAGTTGTATTCCCATCAGTTAGTTCAACAGCTCCAGATTTATTAACTCGTGTTACTTTAAATGGTCCTGTCCATCTTGATTTAAGCTTTCCTGGAAATAACTTTAAACGTGAATTGTACAATAACACTCGATCACCTACATGGAACTCACGACTATAGATTCTTTTATCATGGAAGGATTTCGTGCGTTCCTTGTAGATTCGAGCATTTTCATAAGAATCAAGGCGAAATTCTTCTAATTCTGTTAACTGAAGTAGTCTATGATCACCGACAGCCTTAGGATCGAAATTTAGAAATCTAATAGCCCAGAAGGCTCGGTGTTCTAACTCTACTGGGAGATGACAAGATTTACCAAAGACTAATTTGTAGGGAGAACAACCAATTGGAGTTTTAAAAGCTGTTCAGTATGCCCATAACGCATCATCTAGTCTAACTGCCCAGTTTTTACGGTTTGAGTCCACTGTTTTTTCTATAATTCTTTTAATTTCTCTGTTCGACACCTCTACCTGACCACTGGTTTGTGGATGATAAGGTGTTCCTAACTTATGCGTTACACCATATTTTTCAATTAACTTTGTAAATGGTCGATTGCAAAAGTGTGAACCTCTATCACTAATGATTGCCCTCGGAATGCCATATCTAGTGAATATGTTCTTTTTAAGGAATCGTATGACAACCTTGGTATCATTAGTGGGAAGAGCTTCAGCTTCTACCCATTTCGAGACATAATCTACCATTACAAGAATAAATCTTTTTCCAAACGATATAGGAAAAGGTCCCATGAAATCTATACCCCAAACATCAAATAACTCACATTCTAAAATAGGTTGCATAGGCATTTCATGTTTTTTAGAAATATTTCCCCATTTTTGACATGATTCACAAGATTTAACATATGTATAAGCATCTTTATAAAGTGTAGGCCAATAAAAACCACATTGCAAAACTTTAAAAGCAGTTTTCCAACCTCCATGATGACCTCCTGCCTCACGATCATGACAAAACGATAAAACACTTAAAACTTCATTATCAGGCACACATTTTCTGATTATCCCATCCGAACATTTACGGAAAAGGTCTGGTTCCTCCCAGTAATAAAATTTTAAGTCATAAAAGAACTTCTTTTTCTGCTGCCAAGTCCAATGAGATGGAATGTAATCACAGGTTAAGTAATTAACGATATCTCCAAACCAAGGTGAATTTTCCTTAGAATGAATTCTTTTCTTTAATAACTGCATGGTTGAAGGCATATCGATTCTAAACAGTTGTTCATCAGGAAATGAATCTTTAATTTCATTTCCTATTTCTTCATCAGTTTCCATTCTACTTAGATGATCTGCTACTACATTCTCACTTCCTTTTTTATCTTTAATCTCAATATCAAATTCTTGAAGTAGGAGAATCCATCTAAGAAGACGTGGTTTCGCATCTTTCTTACTCAGTAAATATTTCAATGCTAAATGGTCTGTATAAACTATTACCTTAGAGCCAACAATATACGATCTAAACTTATCTAAGGCAAAAATCACAGCCAACAGTTCTTTTTCTGTAGTTGCATAGTTCAGTTGAGTTGCATTTAACGTATGAGATGCATAGTAAATAGCTTTGAGAATTCTATTATATCTTTGACCTAAAACAGCTCCTACCGCTAAATCGCTTGCATCACACATAATCTCAAAAGGTAAATTCCAGTCTGGTGCTACCAATACTGGTGCAGTAATCAACTTCGCTTTTAGGGTCTTAAATGCTTCCATACATTTACTATCAAAATTAAAAGGTACTTCTTTTTCAAGCAAATGACTTAGAGGTTTTGCTATCTTTGAAAAATTTGCAATAAATCTCCTATAAAATCCTGCATGTCCAAGAAATCCTCTTAGCATTCTTAGATTAACTGGTGGAGGCAATTTTTCGATTACCTTGACTTTAGCTTTATCGACTTCAATTCCTACTTCAGAGATTCTATGACCTAGTACAATTCCTTCTGATACCATTAAATGACATTTTTCCCAGTTAAGCACTAAATTGGTATCCTCACAGCGTTGTAACACTCGTTCTAAGTGTAACAAACAGCCATTAAAAGAGTCTCCGTAAACACTAAAGTCGTCCATAAAAATTTCTAAGAATTTCTCAACCATATCGGAAAATATAGACATCATACATCTTTGAAACGTAGCAGGAGCATTACATAAACCAAACGGCATTCTTTTATACGCAAAAGTTCCATAAGGACAAGTGAAAGTAGTTTTTTCCCTATCTCCTGCTGCAATGAATATCTGTAAATATCCTGAATAACCATCTAAGAAACAATAATACTTATGTCCACTTAAACGCTCCAACATTTGCACTATGAATGGAAGTGGATGATGATCTTTCTTAGTATGATCATTTAGTTTTCTAAAATCAATGCACATTCGATATCCTGTAATTTCCCTTGTTGGGATCCATTCATTCTTATCATTCTCTTTCACTGTGAAACCTCCTTTCTTTGGTACAACTTGAGTTGGACTTACCCATTCACTATCCGATATAGGAAAGATTATTCCCATTTCTAATAGCTTAATAACCTCTTTCTTAACGATTAACTGTAAATTCGGGTTGAGGCGGCGTTGCGGTTGAATACAAGGTTTAGCATCTTCTTTCAGAATTATCTTATGAACACAAATCTCAGGGCTAATACCTCGAATATCGGCAACTGTCCATCCAAAAGCTTTCTTATGCTTTTTCAACATTCTAATTAATTGATCTTCTTGTTGCTCAGTTAAAGTTGATGAAATAATAATCGGTAATAGATTATCAGTTTCAAGAAAAGCATATTTTAGATTTAAAGGTAACGGTTTCAATTCCAGATTCTTCGGCGGATCTTCTATTGACGATTTAAGAACTGGTCCTTCTAGTTCTAACTCCAAATACTTATGCCATGGTGGTTTAAAAGTAAAACTTCCTTTATCTAGAGAAAGAATTATCTCTTTCATTTCAATGTCTTCCTCATCTTCTTTATAGACAGACAAAGTTAAGCATTCTTCTAATCTGTCTTCAAAAGTTGGTAACTGATTATCATAGACAGAATGAATATCTTCTATAAAAGAACATGATTCTGGTGATGTGTATGGATGGTTCATAGCTTTGAAAATATTGAAAGCAACTTCATCTTCATTGACTCTCAAAATTAACTCTCCTTTCTGAACATCGATTAAAGTTCTCCCTGTAGCTAGAAATGGACGTCCTAAGATAAGTGGCGCTGAAAATCCTTCTTCCATTTCCATAACTACAAAGTCTACTGGAAAATAGAACTTGTCTACTTTAACCAATACGTCCTCAATAATTCATTTAGGGTATTTAATCGATCTATCTGCCATTTGCAGAGTCATTTCAGTCTTAGTAAGCTTTCCTATGCCTAGCTTTCTATAATCCTCATAAGACATGAGATTTATACTAGCTCCAAGATCACATAAGACCTTCTTAAACAGAAATCCTCCAATTTCACATGGAATGGTAAAACTTCCAGGATCTTTCAGTTTAGGTGGTAACTTATGCTGCAAAACTGCAGAACATTCTTCATTTAGGCATATATTCTCATATTCCTCTAATTTTTTTTTATTTGATAGTATATCTTTCAAAAACTTTCCATAGGCAGGCATATTAATCAGAGCTTCGATTACAGGGATATTAACATGAATATGACGAAAAGTATCAAGGAAACGAGCATACTTCTGATCAGTCTTAATCTTTTTAATTTGATCTTTAGGTGGAAAAGGTAAAGATTCTAAATCTATACCCTTTGGTTCCGAAGTCATTTTCTCTTTTCCTTTCTCCTTAAACCCTTGAGTACTACTTAATCGCCAAGTATCATGATCTTGAGTTTTCTCTTTTAATTTGTTCCCTGAATCAATCTCTACTTCAGACTCTTTCGGTTCTTCATGTTTCTCATCCTTGTTCTCTTTATCTTCTACTCTAACATATTCCTTGAATAGATTCCTTAAATCTTTATCCATGGGATCTTTCAAAATCCTAGGGATTTTTACCCATTTCTCACCTTCATTCTCAGGTTCCATACTTCTATTCCTTTTCAAGAAATTCTCTATAATTTCTTCTTCCTCATCAGTAAATTCAAGTTCATCGTTAGTCTCTTCATTTTTTCTATCTAAATCATTTTCTACTTCATTATTCCCGAAGTTTTCTACTCCATTACTACCGTAGAGTTTCCTACTTCTCGTAACTACAACATTTACCTCTCTTGGGTTTCTTTCAGTATTACTTGGTAATCCTCCAGGAGGCCTACTGTTGTTACGTTCACCTTCCCTACTCAAATGATCTTCCATATTCCTTAATGAAGCTTCTATCATTCTCATTCTGGTATCATGTCCATTCATAGATGTTTTCATTGAACTCATATCCTTACTGACTGAACCTATAGAAGTCATCATTGTTTCCATATTCTTAGCTTGAGTAGATACTACACCCATCATATTTTCCATCAGTTTTTCCCATTTTTCAACCCCTTCTGCAGGTTGAGTTGAACTTTGAGTTACTGGTATACTTTGAGTGGTATGTTGAGGATAGGATCTAGGTAATGATTGTAAATTCTGATTAGATGTATTTCCTTGATAAACTTGATTATTATTCATATTCTTATACTGAACTGGATACGGCGGTTGTCCTTGCTTACTAGGGTTTTCAGACCATCTAAAAGTCGGGTGGCCTCTTCTAATAGCATTAAACGAGTTTGAATATGCATTGTTCAAATTCCTATGCTGCTAAAGAAAACTCACCTCCTCTCTTGAATATCCTGTTGGTTCTTCTATCCCTAATGACACATTATCATGATTTGAGTATTCAGTTGGCGTACTATTTTCTGAATTTTGATTCTTGTTTGATTGTAGTCCATCAAACTTCCTACTCAAATTCTCTAAATGTGCTAGAACTTCCGTGTTTGACGTACATTCTCCTGCAAAAGCTACTTTTCTAGTGCTAGAACCGGTTTCCCACATTCTATTATTTTTGGAAATCTTTTCTATAGCATCGTAAACTATTTGAGCTTCACTCATCATTAACGAGCCACCACATGCATGATCTACATCTGCACGTGAATCCTTTCTTAGTTTACGACAGAAAAGTTGAATTTGCATATCTAAAGAATAACCATGATCGGGACAAGCTCTTAACAATTTTTTAAACCTTTCCCAGGCATTCCCAAGCGTTTCTTCAGATCCTTGTCTAAAATTAGCAACCTCGACTTTTAATTCCAAATTTCGTCCTGGAGTGAAATATTGTTTCAGAAATTCAGTTTGAATATCCTCCCAACTAGTTAGCGAGTGGTGTGGAAGTGACATAAACCAATCTCGGGCTCGTCCTTTTAGAGAAAAAGGAAACATAGTCATCCTCGTTAATTCCTTATGAGCACCTTGACTTTTGGCTGTATTGCACAGTTCTTCAAACAGATAGAGATGATGATGTGGATCTTCATCATCTTCTCCTAGAAATTGGGCTCTTGCGTCAATTAAACCAAAAAGATGAGACTTAATTTCGAAATTATTCGCTCCTTCATTGGGTAAAAGTATGGGATTATTAGTCTGGTTTCTCCTTACAGTTTGATCACAGATAGGTCTTGGGTTTGGCGGATTGTTACGATTATTCTGATTCCGATCTTGATTGATTCTATTATTATTATTCTAATTATTATTAAGATTAACAGGGTTTTGGCCATGCCCTAAAGCATGATCTAGCCTCTGTTCGTTTGTTTCATCACTAGTTTCAGCCATTTCTTCATTTTGATTAGAAGATGATTCCGTTGGAGATTTTCCAAGGAGTCCTAAGCTGGTTTGACCACGTTTACTCTCTATTCGAACTGCCTTTCGTAAGCGTTTATATCAGGCTTATAAGGAGTAAGTGAGGCTTTACCGCTTCTGGTCATCAACTAACGAAAATAGAAAAATGCTCGAGTTTTAAAGAAGAAGAAAATTGGTACTAGAAGAAAGTAGATACCAACGAAAAATAAAAAAGAAATGTGATAAGAAGAGTGTTGGTTTATCCTCGAGAATTTTTAAGCTAATACAAGTAGTAACCATAGACACAAAAAAAGAAATTAGCGACGTTATCCCCGGCAACGGCGCCAGAAATCTGACGTCACCAAAACCAGACCTTAGAAACGGCGTCAAGAAAGGGACAGACCTTTTCTAGGTTAGACGGATCCTAACCGGCAGTGTACCGGATCAAATTGTAGTGATAAAGTGGTGAGTCAGGTGTCGAATCCTCAGGGAAAAGTGGTAATTCTTTTAAGTGTGGTTAAACACCAAAGAGCTGCTATTAACTCGATCTAAACCGCAATTTTATAACACAGATTACTACTATTCTAACCAACATAAAATAAATGCGTAATTTAAAAGTTATTCTAATATAATATATATAGATGTACATAAATAGTAAAATATATATATATATATATAAATATATAGATACCTATATATAGTATATATATATATATATATATATATATATATATAAATATATAGATACCAATATATAGCTTATAGACTAGACTAGCCAAAGTATATGTAATCAATTTATTCGATCTTTTCAATTAATAGAATGTGCTCGATCTTCCTTTTTATTAGGTCCAATTGAGTAAATGAAACGGTATACTCCTATAGTCAACAATTCCTCCTCACACGAGCGTATGAAATTGTCATATGTCAAATGTCATCAGTCCAATGTCCACAACTGTCCCATGCTAAACTTAGTTAGTCAAAACAGGTACCGAGTACAAATCTACCCCGGATAAAAGAGGTGATTCCGTTCGTCAGACGGCCGATGTTATTCAAGAGGCTCCGGTTGTCAAGCGGATCGATTTAATACAAACGGTGTAGTTTCAATTAAACTGTGATTTTAACATTATTAAGATCTCGAGTACAAAGTTAATAAGATTTGTTTTTCTAGGACAAATCTGCCCCCGGGTAGGAAATAGGATTCCGTTAATCAGACGGCCATTTTTACCCTCCGGTTTTTCTATTTTTACTCATATCCTGACTTCTCTGGTCAGTACATCGCCAGGTTATATGTGGTATTCATCATGGTTGATTACGTCATTCCGAATATATTATCGATACGTAGTGAAATAGAAAAATATTCATTTTAACTCAATTTTAATCACTTTTACTTAGACATCATTCTTTTAACGAAAAGATCGAAATAATACGATTACATAACTTTGGCTAGTTATTAGATCTAGCCTAATAACATTATAAAAACTAAAAAGAAGAAAATAACAAACATAAACATAAATACTTCAGAAAAGTTACCCGATTACAGATGCTGATTCAGAAGTCGTATTCTTCCGGACATAACAACAACTTTAGCAACACCGGACTTCTGATAATTTCCCGAGCATTATCACGATACTACTACTACTAATTTATTCCCGACTTAAGGCCTATTTACAAACTAAAGAAAAGAGGGGATAGAGAATATATATAGAATATTGTATATATATATTGGTACACTGAATGCAAATGCTGAGGCTCCCATATATATAGGCAAACTCCCTTCCCGGACCGGTCCTGAAAACTGGCCGGATCGGTCCGGTGTAATCATTGCAATGATTACACTCACTTGCAGCATGTGAACCGTTAGGGGGTAATGATGATTATATATAATTTATATATAATTATTTAATCATCTTATAAAATTCATAACTTGCAACCACGAACTCCAAATGACATGATTCAAGATTCGTTGAAAAGCTCTTCGAATGATCTACAACTTCCATGAGACCACTTCTTCAGAAAACGTATTTTTGATGAACCATTTGTATTACGTGTCTTTTTCGAGATTTTTACTAATGGAAATCAAATGACCACTTGACCACCATTTGAGTTGTAGAAGTCCGATCTTCATGATTCAAAGTCCATTGGAAAGATCTTTCTAAGATCTATAACTTTTATTAAGGAAGCTCCTTCAGAAAATATCGTTTTGATGAGCCATTCCCATTACGTGTCGTTCTCGGAATTCATAACGATTATCCCCTTGACCTTTTACATCAGTGACGCTTTATAACTTCCTTCCAATGACTTGAATTGACTTCAAAAAGTGTCGATACTCGGGGTTTCAGTTTATCTTAGGATTCTGCAATGAAACAAACAGAAAATACCCGTGTAAAACAGACACGACATTCCGGTTACTAAAAACCGGTACAAAATCATAACTTTTTACTATAAATTACTAACTTTTACTACTAACTATACTAAACTATAAAGATTAATATTTCATACCAATTATATCATAATTTCATATATTTTACATAGAATTCGTCAATAAAACATAATAAAATCACGTATAATTAATCATATAAAAATCATACATCACCTGTCCTAGACATAAAATTTCCTCAAGTTAGAGGCATTCCAGCTGCGGGGCACAGTTCTGCCATTTGCATCAGCCAATTGATAGGCTCCTTTCCCATGCACCTTGACAACTTTGTATGGTCCTTCCCAGTTCGGATCAAGTTTCCCCTGGGGCAGTTGTTTGCACACCTCATTCTTTCTGAGCACCAGATCTCCTTTTTTAAAGTATGAGTGTTTAACTCGGGAATTGTAATACTGAGAAATTCGTTGTTTGTACGTTGCCATTCTTATGAAGGTTATATTACGAGCCTCTTCTAGGTCTTCCTTGGTGTGCCTGAGCTCAGCTAACTGCTGATCTTCGGTGTAGAGCGCTGTCCGTAGAGATGATAGGCCGATCTCGGCCGGAATCACTGATTCGCAACCGTATGCCTGGCTAAAAGGGGTTTCTCCAGTGGCCGAGTTGGGGGTTGTTCTATACGCCCATAATATGTTGGGCAAGTGCTTGGTCCAACTTTCTTTTTCTTCCTCTAGGCGTTTCTTCAGCCCTGTCTTGATATGCCGGTTGGTCTGTTTGACCTGCCCATCAGCTTGGGGATAGCCGACTGAAGTGAAGTGTTGAGTGATGTGTAAACCATTGCACCATTCTTTGACGACCCTGTCTTTGAACTGGGTCCCATTGTCTGAAACCAAAGTTTTTGGTATTCCGTATCTGCATACTATGTTCTTCCACAGGAATTTCTGTATCTATTTCCCTGTTATTGTAGCCAGTGGTTCGTCCTCAACCCACTTGGTGAAATAATCGATTGTTACGGTGAGGAATCTGACATTGCCTGGGGCTCTGAAGAGTGGCCCTACTAGATCTACCCCCCACTGGTCAAACGGCCAGGGGGACACCATGGGAACCATGTCTTGGGATGGCCGATGTGACAAGTTATTATGCACCTGGCATGATCTGCACTTTTCCACCAACTCCCTGGCATCTTCTAACATTGTTGGCCAATAATAACCGAACAGCCTGCATTTCCTTGCAAGGGTCCGAGCTCCAGGATGATTTCCAAAAATGCCCAAGTGTATTTCTCTGAGCAGGTAGTTCCCTTCTTCTTCAGTTACACAGCTTAGCCATGGGGCAACATACGACCTGCAATAAAGTACTTCTTGGAACAACGAGTACCTAACTGCTAAGAGCTTCATTTTCCTGGCCTGAACCTTATCTTGGGGCAAGACATTGTCTCTAAGATACAACACAATCGGATCCATCCACGTACTGGCCTGTCGGATCGGTTCAACTACCTTCTGTTCGTAGCTTCTCTCCCATAGTAGCTCCACCAGTACTTTCTTTTCTGACAAAAATTTTGATGCCAATTTTGATAAAGCATCTGCCCTTCTATTCTCAGCTCGGGGTATTTGCACAACCTTGACTTGTCGAAATTTTTCTAGGAGAGTTCTAGCTGTCGCTAGGTATTTCCTCATAGGCTTCTCCTTAACCTCGTACTCCCCATTTATATGATTTACAACGAGCTGTGAATCGCCATATACCTGCAGATCATCTTCCCCAAGCTTACTTGCCAACTTAAGCCCCGTGATCAGAGCTTCGTACTCAGCTTCATTATTTGTAGCCTTAAAGTCAAACCTTAGGGCATAGGGAAACTCCTCCCCTTTTGGACTGACGAGTAAGAGACCGGCCCCTGCTCCATCCTTACTTGATGCCCCATCCACGTACAAGCTCCATTGATGTATCTCTTTGTTCGGCTGAGTGTCCTCTAGATGAAAAGATACTCCTTCAGCCAAGAAATCTGCCAAGGCCTGTGCTTTGATTGCAGTTCGAGGTCAAAAATCAATGTCATATTCTGCCAGTTCGACGACCTATTTCGCCAACCTTCCTGAGGTTTCAGGTCGTCCCAGTATTTGTCGCAGTGGTTGATCGGTGATCACGGTAATGGGATGAGCCTAGAAGTAAGGTCTCAACTTCCTTGAGGCATGCACCAATGCCAACGTTAATTTTTCCGCATTCGAATATCTGACCTCTGGTCCGTGGAGCGCTTTACTCACAAAGAATTGTTGGACTTATTTTTGAGTTTTAGTGATGAGTGCCAGACTAACTGTTATAGAGCAAAGGCAAAAAGATGTCTACATCAAATGTATAAGTTTATTAGAGTTTGATCTTTGACTAGGTTTGATCAAACAAGCACTGTAATAGTCAGCTGATTTATATCAGCAGACTGGTCTATATCAGTAGAGTAGATAGGTCAGTAGACTAGTCAGGAACCTGCTGAAGACTGAAGGCTGAGGGCTCAAACTCAGTTAATGAAGGCTAAGGGATCAAACTTAGTAATTAAAGTCAAGGATATGGAATCAGAATTTAGGCAAGTCTGTGATGACCTAAACTGATTACATATACCTTGTGAAAAAGGTCTAAGTTCCTTAAGTTGAATGGTGATTGGAACTTAGTTATTTGCAAAAAGGTGTAATCTAACTTCACAAATAAAAAGTTAGATAAAAGAAGTCTGCTGCATTGTGTTTTAAACACAGCAAATTATAGTTCAGCAGACTGATAGATATCTCAGCAGACTGATAAACCTGCTGATATATATACCTCGGTTAATTCAAGATTACATTGGAAGATTACATGGATAAGGACAGCCAACTACCTCTGATTTATCAATAAAATCAATGGCTGAGATTAAAAAGACGTTGGGATGATTCAGGACTTTATCCAATGGTTTTAAGTCAAAGGGTGGACATACTGCATTCTGTCAGAAAGGATTCTGACAGTTTCAGTCCTATGAATAGTGACAGAAAGCAAGTCAGATGGGACAAAACCAGCAACGGTTTTATTTGAATTTCAAATACAAGTCACATGGACTCCTACTTATAAATAGAGGACTTTCAACTCAGAAAAAGAGGATGAACTTTTAAAGAGAAAAATATAAGAGATAATTCTGAGCTGCAAGAACGCCCTGCTGAACCTACTGAACTTTATACTACTGCTCCAGAGAAAATCTTCAAGTGTATTCTGTATTCAAGCTACATCAAGTTTACACACTTGAAGACTGCAAGCTGCTGATTATATCATCCTAATCAAGCTGCTGCAACTGAATCATTTACTTGATTCAATCTTTATTTTACAAAGAACCTGCTGAAGACAGTGAAGCATCTGTTGGTTGTGAAAGACTGTTGTTTGTGGTGGAGCTGGTGAAGAGGCAATCCTACCCTTTAAGGACCAGTGGAAGACTTTGGAGCAGCAATCCCACCTGTTCCTAGTTTTCAGTTTGTGAAGCCATAGTTATTGGTGAAGGACAAGCAACTTAGAAATCTTTGTAACAGATACATCAAAGATCTCTAGTGAATTACCTCCAACATCACAGGAGAAGAGTGGACTGACAGGATTACACTACCTGGAACCACTATAAAATCTGCCTACTTACTTTCTGCATTTACATTCTGCATTTAATTTATTATACACATCAACCTACTGAATCTAGCAACTGAAATCACACACATACACTACTGAGTATCTAATACTTAGTATCATATTTAACAACAAGTATTAAGGCTTAATTTTTGATATAATTCCGCTGCACAAATTCAGTAAACTCAACTATCAGTAGACTACTGTGTATCAGCAGGCTACTGAGGTGTCAGCAGACTTCTGAGGTATCAGCAGGCTGCTGAAGTTGCTGAGTTTGTTAACTCCAAAAGTTTTAAGTGTTAAGTTTATTCACCCCCCCCCCCCTCTAAACTTAACCAAAGCCTTTTCAAGGGACCAACAAGAATATTGGTATCTGCTGCCCATTCTGTTCTTTAATCAGTACCGTGCTCAGTGCTTCTTCACACACCGCCAAGTATGCAAACAATGGTTCCCCTTCCTGAGGAGCGGTCAAAGTTGGAAGTTCGGCCAGGTATATGTTTAGTTCGTCAAGTGCTTCCTGACTCTGATCATCCCACTGAAATGGACTGGCTCTTCTCAAGATTTTAAAGAAGGGTAAAGCACGCTGCGCTGATCTTGATAAGAATCTATTCAAGGCAGCTATTCATCATGTCAGACGCTCTACCTCCTTTATGTTTTTTGGTGGGGACATAGTTTTTAATGCATTGATTTTAACTGGGTTTGCTCTGATTCCGTCCACGGATATCATATATCCCAGGAACTTCCCTGATCTAACTCCAAATGTACACTTCTTTGGGTTGAGCTTCATCTGAGTTTTCCTTAAAACTCCAAAAACTTCTCGGACATCGTTTAAGTATTGGTCAAGAGACTTGCTCTTGATCAGGAGGTCATCCACGTACAACTCCATACACTTTCCTATCTGATCGGCAAAGATTGTGTTGACAGCCCTCTGATATGTTGCTCGTGCATTCTTTAGTCCAAAAGGCATAGTGACATAGCAGTACGTTCCGAAATCTGTTACGAAAGCAGTCTTTTATGCATCTTCTGGATGCATCATGATCTGGTGATAGCCCCTGTACGCATCTAAGAACGCGAACACCTCATATCCTACCGTTGAGTCTACTAACCGATCAATCTTGGGCAAGGCATAACAGTCCTTTGGACATGCCTTATTCAGATCGGTGAAATCCACACACATCCTCCAGCTGCCATCTGGCTTCTTGACCAGTATAGGGTTAGCTAACCATTCAGGATATATCACTTATTTGATTATGTTTGCCTGCAATAGCTTTGTTACCTCTTGCTTGATCGCCTCAATGCGCTCAGGGGCGAAGTTCCTTTTTCTTTTGCCGAACAGGCTTCCTGCTCGGATCTATCTTCAACTTGTGTACTGCCAGGTCGGGAGACAGCCCTGGCATATCTTCTTCTCTCCAAACGAACACGTCTCTGAATTCCCCTAAGATTTTCATCAAGGATTCTTTATGCGGGGAATCCACGCTCTAATGCTAACTGTTGAATCCTCCTGTTCGTCCCATAAACGAACAGCCTGTGTCTGGTCTTTAGAAGACCAATTCTCTTCGTCGCCAGGTAGCATTTCTTCAATACTGACTTGTTGGACCATTTTCCCACTTACTGTTGTAGTGTAACAGCTCCTGGTTGTTTCCACATCTCCTCTGATCTCTATCGATCCTTCCCCAGTTGGAATTTTCATGCTAATATGAGCTGGTGAGATTACAGCCCGGAGGTCGATAAGGGTTGGTCTTCCTATGATTACGTTGTAAGCCGATGGTGCCTTTACCACCACATAGTCCACCATTAGGGTCATGCCCCTGGTTCCATCTCCAAAAGTAGTGAGCAGTTTGATCACCCCCAGCGGATGAACCGGAGGTCCTGCGAAGCCGAACAAGGGAGTTGAAATAGGAGTTAAGTCGGCGTCCTTCAGTTTCATCGCTCTGAAAACGTTATAGTAGAGGACATTCACAGCACTACCAGTGTCCATGCATATTCTCTTTATCCGGTTCTTGCTAATCACTGCTTCTATCACCAATCCTTCGTTGTTGACTACCAAGGGCAATGAATCTCTCGGACCATACACTACCTCTCCTGACATCCTTTGCTTTCTGTTCGTGGAAGTAGGAGCAGTAGACCTGCTATTGTTTTCTTCTTCTGAAACCCTTGAGCTGTTCGGCCCCCCTGAGATCGTATTGATCGTGTTCACAGGGCGGTTATCTGCGTGACCCTCAGGGTCTGGAGAACGATCTCTTCTCCTTCGATGCTCGTCTCGCTGTTCTCTATCGCTATTATTCTGGCGCTTAAATTCTCGTCGTCCCTTCGGTTCGGCTTGTTGAGACCGATCTACGACCTCATCAAGTTTTCCTTCCATTATCGCTGCATCAATGTCCCGGATTAGATCTTTGCACTGTTCTGAGTCATGCCCAACATCTTGATGATACTTACAATACTTGCTTTGGTTTCTGTTCTCTCTGGGTCTCCTCATCGAGGGTGGGGTCCTAGCTATGCCCTTTCTTTGCATGATCGCAAGGACTTGTTCACGAGGCCTGTTCAGCGGAATAAAGTCTCTGTCCTGCAGAGCTCCCTTCTTTCCAAGACGATCAGAGATGGGCGCAGTTACCCGATCCCAAACTGACTTTCTTTTCATATCCCATCTATCCTCAGTCTTACTTCTCTTGTTCTCACCTTTTTCCATCTCTCTTTTGAGTCTATTCGCTTATTCCCCCTGGCAATATTTGTATGCAACATCCAGACATTCCTCCATCGTGTGAGGGAGCTTGCTGTTAAGCTTCGCATGTAACCGTCCCTCTCGCAGACCCGCTATGAAAGAGGCAACCAGCAACCTATCATCTGCGTCCTGCACTTGTGCGGCCTCTTCATTGAAATGCTTTATGAAGTGTAGTACGGACTCATCGTATTTTTGTTTTAACGTCAACAAATGAGTTTGATTTCTTTGGAATGGTCGCGCCAAAATGAAGGCATGAACGAATTTTCGGGTCAAAGTTCCAAAACCTGAGATCGATCTAGGAGGAATCTTGTTGAACCATTCTCTGGCCCTTTCTGTTAGGAGTGCGGGGAAGGCTTTGCACTTCATCTCGTCTGATGCGTTGTACAAGTTCTTGTGTGAGATGAACTGATGCATGTGATCATAAGGGTCCTTGGATCCATCATATGCATTGATCTTGGGAATCTTAAACCCGGCTGGACGGGGATAGTTGTCTATATGCTCAGTGAAAGGCGACGCACAGATCAGGTCATCTGCTCGTCTTCCGAGCAGAGTGTCCAGTTCGGCCTTAGCCGTGTCGTTCGGGTGACGCGTAGTTCCGTACTCCGTGTGGGCACTCGATTCCACGATCTCCGGTTTATTAGGGGCCTGTTGCTGGAGATTTGTCTCTGGTTTCTCTGGGGGATCCCTCCCCTTGAGGGTGTCGTCCAGAATAATTTTAATGGTAGTATTGTCCAGATTTTTCAAGGCGTCAACCAATGCCTGATTGATTGGGTCTTGGAGGACTGGATTTGGTTGATCCCCAGCGATATCCGCCCTTTTCTGGGCTGCTGCGTCTTGAGTCTCTCCCTGTGTGGTTGAAGTTCCTCCCTGTTGAGTCGGATCAGTGTTTTTCTTAGCAGTGTTCTTTGGTGGTGCCATAACGTCTGTAGGGATTCTGGTTCGTTAGATCGATTATAAGTAGAAGACCCTCCTTCTAGTGCCAATTGACGATGCTGGAAACCGTCTGTTAATTAATATGGGTCAATCTCCTATGTGATAATGATCGAAAACCCTAGAAACCCTAATTTGTGCAAAAGAGGGACGAATTGTTTTATTCGTTTAGACTGAGCTCTCGAAATACTTCTGAGAGTTGCCTACGTATCCAATAGTCGAATTGGAATCAAGTCATCCGTAGTTCCTTAGGGTTGTTTATATAGGCGATATCTCACCCCTATTACTTGTTGAGCAAGTATTATAATTAATAATTATTCCCTAAGGATATACTCGACTTAATCCCTAAAATCAAAGATAATTATGGAAATATTTAATGCCAATATTGGAGTCTTTATAAATGAGGATTCTGTCCATATATAATTATCCTGCATGCGGAATAACAATGGAGCTGTACGGAGCGTCTCACGCTCAGCCCCTAGAACCAATGTGGACGAACTGGGCAGCTCATCTTCGCCAGACCTTGGCCGTCCTGCGGTGGCTGGAGGAGGAGCTTAGACCGATCTCCCGTGGTAGACGATCTGCCCTCTGTTCAGTCCTTGGGGCCTTTGGCCCTTAAAGCCCTAGGCGTAAGGAGTGGTTATCTATTAAGCACCCTTAAAGGTGACACATGACGTAATTCGGGTCGGGTATAATCATATATCAATTGTGTAAATTTATGTAATGTGAGATGTTATGACTCAATTGTTATTCTAAATTTTTAATGAAACATTATATATAAGTCAAAACATGATTGAAAATATCGACCATTAATTTTTTTGGTTGATATATGTTACATACCTCTTCATATGTATTATGTATAGTATAATATATGCCATATTCTTCCATGTCAGACATCAATTATAATATAACCATACCGACAAAACTTATTGATGCTTAAGATCGAGGAGAACATTAAAATATATTAATAATTGAAGACAAAAAATGTTACCAACAAGAACAAATATTTATATTCAAATATTTCCAACAAAGAAACCCGATCTATTGGAACTATAGGGTTTGTCCCAGACTGCCAGTGTAAGTGTGACTTTGTGCTTTATAATTTATATTCCATTTTGAAATTAACGTGCTTGCCGTGCTTGTTAATTAAATTCCGATCCTCTTTGAAATAAAAAAACAAAACAAAAACAAACAAAATTCACAATGACAAAATTTTCACCAAAAAAACAAACAGACACTTATCAAAAGGAAATCTTACACATCTACGCAAGTTTATAATATTGATCAAGGCTTATTCTTCATCGTTATCCTAGTTAACGCAGTCACTAGATAGGTCGGGAGGACATCGTTTGACCCATCACCCTAACGATCTACGACATCTAAACTTAAGATTTTACCAAGGATACTCAAGATTCTAAGCTTGGCAAAATCTGAAAACTTCCGGATTGAAAAGATGTTGATATCAAAACAATCACGGCTGGGCGGTGTTCAAGAAACTCTATTGCGGTTTGTACAAACGTTGAGCGGATTGAGCCACAAACTAAAGATGGAATATAAAGCACAAAGTCACACTTACACCAGGAGTTTGGGACAAACCCTACAATTCCAAAAGATCGGGTTTCTTTGTTGGAAAATATTTGAATTTAAGATCTTATTGGTAACTTTATTCATCTAGCTAGAACAAATGGTCCCGAAAAGCATATCCTCCGACATCCAATCTGTAATACCCCTGATTTCTGAGTGAGGGTAAAAAAGATAATCTTGTGTATTAATTCACTCTAATTATTATTTACATTTACTTTAAAGTTTTGGGAAAATTAGTAATGAATTAAATGAAATTAATGGTAATTAATTCTATAAACGCCAACCCATCCCCATTAACCCCATTATGCGACAGTTATCAGGAAAGTATGAGACGGTCGAACTCTGGGGATTTGGGAGAAAAGAAGAGAGAAAAGGGAATCTTGAGTTTGTGGATCAATCCACTCATCGTTTGTGCTTACCGCAATAGAGTTTCCCGAACACCACGCAGCCGTGATTGTTTTGATATCAACATCTCTCCAATCCGTAAGTTTTAAGTTTTAGCCCAAGCTTAGAGTCTTGAGTATCCTTGGTAAAATCTTAAGTTTAGATGTTGTAGAATGTTAGGGTGATCGTAGCCGATGTTTTGGTTAATAGGAATCGTGTATGAGTAGAAGAATTCACAGATTTTTGGTGTTCTTGTGCTATGACTTTGATTTTGGATCTATTTCTTCTAAATAACAAGGTACGAGGGTGTTATAATCGGGAAAAGTTGTTATTGTTATGTTTTAATGTGTATGGAATCATATTTGTTGGCTTTGGAGAAGTTTTGGTGCCATTAAAGTGCCAAATTATGGTTGAGAATCGGTCTAGGATCATACAGGGAAAAGTGCAAATTTTAGCTGAAACAACGCCGGGCGTGCGCCGGGGTAGGTTAGGCGTGCGCCTGGCTAATAGGTGGACCATGAGACAGGGATCAACAAGTTCGGGTGCCCGCCCGCCCCTTAACAGGCGTGCACCCGAAGTCCCAGAATTTTGCCAGAATGCTCTAAGCAAACCTTGTTTTTCAATATTTTTGTGTAGAATACGATGCGCTATGGCTTGTATGTCTTTGGGACTTTACTTGAAACTTGGAAAAGCCTAGCAATCGACTTCTGGTGGTTTCGAATCAGCACCACATCTAAGATCCTCTGCGGGGAGAAGGTGGCAGGGCCGGAACGCTTTTGTCTAGAGCTTGCGGAACATTGACTTAGTAGTCATTGATCCTTATACTATGTGTTAGGTAATTAATCTGGATTGTCAAGGACTAGATGTCCTTATGATGCATGTATGTGAATAAGCTTAGACTTTTAGATTAACCTCGTAATAAACATACGTGTTCTGTCTAAAAGCTAAAATGTGATAATTAATGGTAAGGCATGTTTTCGTTTCGCAGTATGGAACAATCCACATGGAACAGTCCGTGCCACATGTGGTACTGAACATATCCCGGTGCATACCCACCATTTGGGCGAAGTATCCTTGGATCACAGCGTAGCGAAACCCTAGTTGGTCAAAGGTCTTGTTAAAAGAGCTAGTTGATGGGGAGTGAGCACTTCACAATTTATGTGGTAGCGCTTGTAAATATATTATATGCTATATTTGTTCGTACAGATTCTTCTACCTCTTACTAAGTACGTAGTACTTACGGACCCTTTTTATTATTGTTTCCCCACCCCGAGAAGATGGTATTGTGTAGGTTGAATTCAAGATTGCTACGAAGCGATCCACGAGCTGTTGCAGATGAAGTTTATCATTCTAAATATTCTGTTGTATTTTAGGTATAGACTTTCCCTATCTTTTGTAATGATCAAGAGTAGTAGATGTTTCTGGTTATGGATATATATCAAAGTTGTAAAGTTATAATGCTGGGATTATAACAAATGGAATACAATGAATATAATGATATGATGGATATCAGGCTAGAGTGAATGATTTTACCAGGGGTACACAACGGCGCTAAAAAATTTATGAAGTCTGGAAAGCAATAAAAAGGGGTGAGCTCGACAATCGATAAATTGGCAGAGGTTAACTGCGTTTAAGATTAATGAGATGCTATTTTCAACATACAAATGACGCTATTTATAGAGACTAAGAGGCGGCGGTTACAAATGACGGTAATTAAGGTGTAATTAAAGTTAATAAAGCATGATTAACTACGTGGCTAACGTGGTAGGCTCTGATTAGACGATCTTGCTCGTAACCACTGTGGGTTCTTCATCCTGTAACCGTCGTGTATGCGCTCTATTTCCCTAGTCAAGAGGGCTTGGTCCGAGCTGGCAGACTGCATGCTGAGAGGCAAGTAGATCGGCCCCAGTGCTTCAGGTCGACCTATGGATGGCGGACTAAAGGCTTTGCCAATCGACTCCCGTGGTTTAGCCAATGATAATTTTCGTAAAGGCATGAGGCGGGCTGGATTATTCCTGGCCCAGTCCGGCTTATGAAGGGTCAGACTGATTGGACCGAGGACCCTATTCGATATTGTACCTTCGTATAGGCCCAACGTGAATCCGCAGGCTCTTTACCGAGCTAGGCGTATACAAAGGTCATTTTGTACTTTGACATTTGTATACAGTTATTGTTGATTTTTAGATGCAGATTGTGTTCCTTTTCAGTCCGTGAATTAATCATTTTAATTCTCCGAGTCTGTCGTTTTGTTTCAACTTTGAGCTTTTATGATTGCCTACGTATATAATTAGATTAAATTTTAATTATATACGTGTCATGCGTTTTTTCCGGATAAAGACTTAGTATCTAAGACTTGTCCATTTGAAGGGCATCAAGGACTTCTCGTCCTGTGCCATTTCAAGTGCATGTATCTCGGAGTAACTGTCAAACTGCTATGATTTATGATATAAAAGTGGGGTCTTTTTTGTATGACAATTTTAGTTATGTGATACTAAAGCCCACCCTTTCCATATGAAACGATGTAAATGAAAAATAGTATTAGTTTAGCATACTACCAAGGTTGATGTATATATATATATATACTAGTGGGGGCCACCGTGCGATGCACGGTGTGCCCTTATTTTTTTTATGAACCGATTATAGTTTTTAATTATGTCTGTAATAAATTTACTTTAGCAAAAATAAAGAAGATATCAACCTACTTCAATGCTTAGAAAAACATTTAAACCATCCTTTAGAGGTGACAATATGCCTGCGTGTTACAGCAAGAAATGTTACATGTGGGGAAAAAATCCTGAAGATCAAAATGCACATTCGTGCAAAAAAAAGTCAAACTAGAGTTTCTGTGAACCAACAAAAACTACATAATAACAAAATTAAAATTTCTCAAACTCGAATAAATGAATTGTTAGTCGTAGAATATTATTCATGTCAGACTTAACCCTAACTAATACTAATTAAAAAAAATAAAAAAAGAAAAGGTTCGGAAGATTTTCATTTTCTTATCTTTTATCGAAGTAAATTAACCGAAGGATAAGTAAGATAAATGGGAGTTGGATCTCGTTTTTTATTTTTATGTATCTTTTATGTATCATAGATCGAATGAACATTCTCATTCATTATCTAATTTTTACAATATTTTATTTTCTAGTAGTTTTTGTGGCACCGTACCAAATCATACGACTTTGTTTTACTTAACCAAAAAATTCTGAAGATCGAAATGCACCTTCGTGCACAAAAAGTCAAACCAGAGTTTCAGTGTACCAATAGAAACTACATACTAACACAATTAAAATTTCCGAAACTCGAATCAGAGAATTGAATGCTTCAAATAAAAACCCTAGTGATAAACACGTTGATGTGATAACACCGTACCAAATCATACGACTTCGTTTTACCTAACAAAAAAAAGGAAAAGACAAAAATTTTGGTATAGCGACGACCAAAGCGTCGCTAAAGCCGGACGACCAAAGCGTCGCAAAAAACCGGACGACCAAACATGCAAATTTAATAGTATACTAACTATATATATATATATATATATATATATATATATATATATATATATATATATATATATATATATATATATATAATAGTAGGATGTTATGTTTTTCTCTTCCCTATAAAAAGAGACTCAATTGTTAAAGCAATGACACACAAATATTTATTCAAACAAAGAAAGTCTATTAATCTATTTGCACACAAAGGAAGAAGATGACTAAAAAGTCCATCATGTTTTTTCTCATTATGCTCATTGCATTGGGTAATTAAGCTTCCTTCTTTCCTTCTTTCTTTTTTAACGTAATATGCACCCACAGGAACATATAATATTTGTTTCGATCACTCAAAGCTATGGGTATATGTGTCCCTGCTGAGATCTCTGATAAAAAATAAAAAAAAATCTTGTATTATCTGTCCTCGGCACGTACCCATGCTGAATCCATTTTCTGGATCCGGCTTATCATTTGAACATACATATGAAATTAAGATATGAAAAAGTTGTTAGCTGATGATTTGCATGATCGATGCAGATAATAAAACAATGAGCTTGGGAGCATTTTCAGGTGTTGAAAGGCATACAGAGGCAGAGGCAGATCATAAGATAAAAGTAGAGGCTGCATTTTCAGTCTTAAAGAAGTTACTTTCTTCTGATTGTCCATTTAATGGTTGCAGGTTCGGCTTCCTCCTCTATATCTCACAGTAGTTTTATTATGGTCTAGAAACATGATATCATAAATGTTCCATCAATTATATATTTTAAAAGAGGGACAAATATGAAAATAATTAACTGGAATATATATTTTACAAAGTAATTTTATCTAATTTATAATAGGTTCTGAATAACCTAGTCATAGTTGTGTCAGGATCATGTTAAAATTTGGGCTTGTATCGTAGTACAATCATTATTGTCACTGAGATCTTTCGTATATAATTAATGTAGCATTTATTCAAATAAAGATGACACCATTACGTACAATATTGGTATTGGTCTTATTAATATATTGTCCATATATTTTATGTTGTGTATAAAAATAGTTGTTTTAAATAAGAGCTTGCATAATTCATAACTAAGTGTCACACACACACACACACACACATATATATATATATATATATATATATATATATATATATATATATATATATATATATATAGTACGTACAAGCTAGTGAAATGATAGTCTAATTAAAGGAATGTTGTAAAAAATGTAGGATTGTGGATGAATGTCCAGACATATGCCAGTATTGTGACCCAAACGGAAAATGCCAACTCGAAGAACCGCAGCCAGTCCTTTGTCATGATTGCGAGTGATTCACCGAGTTATGCTTATTCTCAGGTACTCTTCCTAGTATAGGATGTACGAATACTTTATTTTAAAAACGTATTTAGTATTCGATATGTATCAAATATCGATACACCATGCATGCAAGGGCAGACCTATCATGGGGCGAGGGGCATATGCCCTCCCCTAAGTTATCGATTTTTTATTTTTTATTTCTTTTGTCGGAAACGAAAGGAAGGGGAGGGAGATCGAACCCTGGACCTCCCACTGAAGGTCAGGATAAGCCCTAGTGGCTATTGCCCTAAGTTATCGTTTGAAATTACTATTATACTCATGTTAAATTTTAATATTTTAATCGAAATCGAGATAAATAAATTATAGGTCTATTTCATGAGTGAAATATAAAATTGGCTTAAAAAAGATATATGTATGTCCTAGCTATAAGCTTGATGAGAAACATGAGTGGAAAACGGCATAGTACTATTAGAAAAGAAAATGCATATCGAAAGCAAATACATTTTCTAATTATTTTTTAGACGAAAATCCGAAATATAAACCTTTGGGTATATAAATTTTTTTTTTTTTTTTTTTTTTTTGTTTATACTCCTATTTTTAATTCATACAATCATAACCCCGTGAAAAATCTCACGTGGCCGGGATACTTTTTCATAGGGCCGGAATATGTTCGCAAGAAGCCGTGCTAATTTTCTCTGAGACCGGACAAAATTTTCATTAAGTCCGGATTACATATCATGGCTTGTATGTTTTTATATACATAATTATTAGTGTTTTTTTTGTTTTTTTACGAAATTCGGATTTACGTATTCATCCTCCCATCTTTCTATTCTTCTTCTTCCTCACTTCCCTGCCAAACCACCGGTAGCTCCCCCCACCACCCGGCTGCTCCCTTCTCTCTTCCTCTGTCCATCTTATTCCTCAATATATGGTAATTTACAGATCCATACCCACCTTCTTGGATAGGAGGTACATTCCGTTTGTTCTTCAACAATTATAGTGTTTCGAATATTGCAAGAAGGAGGTACATTCTGTTTGTTCTTCAACAATTATAGTGTTTCGAATATTGCACAAGAAGAAGAAGCAACTGGTGGAGAAAGCAATTAATTGGAGAAGACAACCCATATCGATTCTGTACAAAGGAATTTCGTGTTGTCTAAAACTACTGCAAAGGAATTTCGTGTTGTCTAAAACAATGGAAAATGGTGTTGACTGGAATTCCCTTTTTTTTTTTTTTTGGTAAACCTGAATTTTGTAATAAATAAATAAATAAAAAATAATCCGGACCGTGATATTAGCCCGGCCTTAGTGAAGATATAGCCCGGCCTTGGAGAAATTTAGCCCGGCTTCTTGCAAAAATATCCCGCCTGATGAAAAAATAGCCCGGCCACGTGAGAATTTTGACGGGGTTTCGATAGTAAGAATAAAATAAAATAAAATAAAAAGGGTATAAACAGAAATTTTTTTTTTACTTAAGGGTATATATTTCCAATTTCCCCTATTTTTTATTTCATGAATATGCATGCATGAATACTAATGTGTTTGTTTAGTTAAATTAACGCACAGAAAAGGTTGAATGACATGAATTCTCTGCCCTGCTGCTTCCTTATAGTAGGTGTGGACTGTGGAACATATTATCGTATGGATTACGTGGGCTGTTGGAGTTTGTTCAGCGTTTGTTGTTTATGTATGGAAAGCTGCACTATATATGTAATGGATAATTAAACTATAAGAATAATACAGATACAATGAAATTATACAACCAATTGCCACAATGATAATCTACATCATTGATTATTGTGGGACTTATATCAATGAATATAGTTGCCACAAAAACCAACACTGTAAACACCGTTATGTCAATCGGTTTTATAATTTCGTTGTGCCTAAATCGTTTCTCACTAAACTATACTTTTCATGCATGGTTGTGGGGGCCGGGCTTTACCACAACAATCTCCTTATGTTTGACCTTTCAATTTCATGTTATTGTAATACTACGCAACGTCCATTTCAAAATATAACTCTTTTTAAAAAAAATTTAGAGAAAAGTGTAAATTACCCTCCCCGCAAACTATATTGTATGTAAAATTTAGAACCTTAAACTATTATTTGATCGATTCACACCATTAAAGTATACTATATTAACAATTACAACCCCAAACTACAAATTGTTCTATTTACTACCTTCAATTATTATTTTGCTCAATTTACCTATTTTCTTTATAATTGATATTAGGAGAAATGCAATTTATAGTGCACGTAGAATTTACACCCTTAAATATTTATTTGTTCGATTTACAACATTGAACTATGGCAAACTACTAATTTACAACCTCAAACTATTAATTATTTGATTTACCACCCTAAACTAATATTTTGATCAATTTATAACCTATGTTTTCATAAATATTGCACCAAAGGTAAAACCGGAAATTCCCCATTATCTTTCTTATCTTCTTCTTAACTCATTTTTTCTGCCACTACCCTGCTCAATTTACTCCCTCATACCTAAAATCATGTCACCTATCCAAATAGAATGCAGATTCATGAGAAATATTTACTATATGTTTGTAAATGTTCTTTCTTCTTTAATTTTTTTTTGGACCTGTAAATGTTCTTTCTAAGAAAGTTTTTGTAACACCCAAAAAAAAATTGGGATTGTTAACGCGATATACCTTATAATATTATGTTGGTTTTATACTATTATATTGGTTTTATAAGATCTAGCAGCGAATAATATAAAATGAAAATGCGTATAAATTGAAACTTACTATATTACTTTACCTTTTTTATTTTTAGGTGACAAATGACTACATAACTAAATACAATATAATTCCTTAGGAATATTTAAACTTATAGATATAGTTAAATATATGTTATTGAAAAACCATAGCATAGTGTCAACACTCCTAGCTGGGGAAGGATAATGCAATCTTCAACAGCCGTATCTTGGTGGTATAGATTCTTAGGAGATAATATCTAAACAGATTATATCTATTATAAGTTGTTGCAACAAATTTTCAAAAGTTTAAAATTTAAATTCCATCTTATCTTTTATCAATAGTAAGGGGTCTAACACTATAAATAGAAGATGGCTGTGAACTATCATAGTCTAACACTGTGAGTTACGTTTTCTTCCTCTTTTCTTCTTGCTTCGAAAAAAAAAAACATTTACTTCATTTCTTTGCTTCCCTTGCTTCCTTTGTTTTTTCTTTTCGGAAAAAAAAAGGGGCTGCTCGTATGACTTAGATGGGTCAATCCTTTCACTGATTTGTCTTGTTCCTCGTTAAAATAGCATTATTTGTACCCTTTGTTTGCAAATACATCATTCTTGAGGCACCACTAGCAGCATATAGGACGGTGAGTTCTATTTTTTTGTTTTGTATTGTCTTTTGCTAATTTGTATCATTATTGTTTTATTTTATTTTTTCTTTTCTCATCATTATTTTTTTATTTCCTATAAATGCTTTGTACCTAAGTAATGCTCGCAACTATTTTATTTATACTAAAAACCCTAGCTTTTGTTTTGACATTCTACTAAGTTTTTCTATGACCCGAAGAGTGGCTTATTTTAGTTATTTTCGCTTAAATGGTTTTAACATAACACTCGTTAGTTGGATCTAGATTTGTTATTTTTTTGGGAGTAAAATTGACGATACATTTTTGTTTACTCGGAATATATATATCAAATTATGTTCCTAATTTACGTAAAATTGATAGACTCGTGGCTTTTAAACATTTCTAGTCTATCTTTAGATTGATTATAAGTTGACAATTATATAATTATTTTCATGTGCTAATTTTCCCTCACTACTTTGAGATATCCAACATATATTCTAGGGAGGATGTAAATTTTAATAGGTACCTCATTTAAATTTTGCAATAAGTGTTTATATATATATATATACATATATATCTATATATATATATATGATAGGTAATACTAACTCCCATTTGAATAATAGTTGTCATGATAGTCTTATAAAATTAGTTTTTGACATAGATCGATCATCGTGAAATTTATGAAAAGGATCATCATGATAACCAATTTTTGTCCCTGCTTATTGTTAAACTCTTAGCGACTAGGTGAGTTGGGTTATTGCACCGCAGAACGTCCAGTCACCGGTATCGGGGCCTCTTAACCTTGGCTCACCGACAGTCCTAGAGTAATGGTACCTAGATTCCCCGATGTTCCATGTGCATGGCCGGGAAAGCAAGGGCCGACGGCTATGTCATGGTTCAGAGGGCAATGGGGTTGGTGAAGCCTTTTAGGAGGTTCACTAGGCGACAGTCTGAATCCTTTCCCTGACAATCGGCCGGAATTGTCAGGCAATAGCTTGCTTGCTTGTGAAGTGCGGTAGAAAACATGTTGGAGTAGGGTGGTAATGACTCACCGGCTAAGGTAAACCGGTGTCTGACTTGAGTACGCCTAATTTCAAGAAAATTGCTTTATATTTTTTGCAAATATCATATTTTTGCCATGTACTAACAACAATTAAGTGCAGGTAAGGAAAAAGCCTTTTTTGTAACATCTAACGTCTTTGTAACTATTATTTTTGTATATAAAGATTCACGGGCACACACTGGAACTCACTGGCTTTTTTTAGCTCACACGTTTGTGAAATGTTTTCTTAGGTTTGGAGGAAGAATTCCAGGGTGATGAGGTAAGCAGAGTAACCTTGGAGGCTGTTCTGGGAGAGGGAGTAGACGAGGAGTTCAATGTGGATCTGACAGCTTAGTGTCAAGCTTGATATTTGTTTTTCAGTTCCTTTGAGTTTCATGTTTCCAGTGTAATAAGAGTTTGACGATGTTCTTTCATTTTGGAGTCGCGACATTTTATTTTATTTTCTGGATTTAGTAATGTTTAAATAAAGATCTAGTTCCCTCAATCCTTTTCTTGAGAATTTAGTACTTGGGCGGTGGATCGCCGGCTTGTCCTTTTGACTAGACCCGGCCCAGTGGACCCTAGGGGTCGGGGATAGGCCTATTACAGTTGGTATCAGAGAAAGATTTGGTTGAGATGTTAGGATACGGATCTATTAGGGATTTGATTGTAGATGAGGGAACGTAAGAAGCAACATGGGGGTTAAAAGAGGAGTTGCGACGGCAATACCCAAGTCTCTTCGAAAGTACGAATTTCGAGGACAAAATTCTTTTCATAGGGGGGAGAGTTGTAACACCCAAAAAAAAATTGGGATTGTTAACGCGATATACCTTATAATATTATGTTGGTTTTATACTAGTATATTGGTTTTATAAGATCTAGCAGCGAATAATATAAAATGAAAATGCGTATAAATTGAAACTTACTATATTACTTTACCTTTTTTATTTTTATGTGACAAATGACTACATAACTAAATACAATATAATTCCTTAGGAATATTTAAACTTATAGATATAGTTAAATATATGTTATTGAAAAACCATAGCATAGTGTCAACACTCCTAGCTGGGGAAGGATAATGCAATCTTCAACAGCCGTATCTTGGTGGTATAGATTCTTAGGAGATAATATCTAAACAGATTATATCTATTATAAATTGTTGCAACAAATTTTCAAAAGTTTAAAATTTAAATTCCATCTTATCTTTTATCAATAGTAAGGGGTCTAACACTATAAATAGAAGATGGCTGTGAACTATCATAGCCTAACACTGTGAGTTACGTTTTCTTCCTCTTTTCTTCTTGCTTCAAAAAAAAAAAAAACATTTACTTCATTTCTTTGCTTCCCTTGCTTCCTTTATTTTTTCTTTTCGGAAAAAAAAGGGGCTGCTCGTATGACTTAGATGGGTCAATCCTTTCACTGATTTGTCTTGTTCCTCGTTAAAATAGCATTATTTGTACCCTTTGTTTGCAAAATACATCATTCTTGGGGCACCACTAGCAGCATATAGGACGGTGAGTTCTATTTTTTTGTTTTGTATTGTCTTTTGCTAATTTGTATCATTATTGTTTTATTTTATTTTTTCTTTTCTCATCATTATTTTTTTATTTCCTATAAATGCTTTGTACGTAAGTAATGCTCGCAACTATTTTATTTATACTAAAAACCCTAGCTTTTGTTTTGACATTCTACTAAGTTTTTCTATGACCCAAAGAGTGGCTTATTTTAGTTATTTTCGCTTAAATGGTTTTAATATAACAGTCGTTAGTTGGATCTAGATTTGTTATTTTTTTGGGAGTAAAATTGACGATACATTTTTGTTTACTCGGAATATATATATCAAATTCTGTTCCTAATTTACGTAAAATTGACAGACTCGTGGCTTTTAAACATTTCTAGTCTATCTTTAGATTGATTATAAGTTGACAATTATATAATTATTTTCATGTGCTAATTTTCCTCAGTACTTTGAGATATCCAACATATATTCTTGGGAGGATGTAAATTTTAATAGGTACCTCATTTAAATTTTGCAATAAGTGTTTATATATATATATATATATGTATATATATATATATATATATATATATATATATATATATATATATATATATATATATATATATATATATATGATAGGTAATACTAACTCCCATTTGAATAATAGTTGTCATGACAGTCTTATAAAATTAGTTTTTGACATAGATCGATCATCGTGAAATTTATGAAAAGGATCATCATGAGAACCAATTTTTGTCCCCGCTTATTGTTAAACTCTTAGCGACTAGGTGAGTTGGGTTATTGCACCGCAGAACGTCCAATCACCGGTCTCGGGGCCTCTTAACCTTGGCTCACCGACAGTCCTAGAGTAATGGTACTTAGATTCCCCGATGTTCCATGTGCATGGCCGGGAAAGCAAGGGCCGACGGCTATGTCATGGTTCAGAGGGCAATGGGGTTGGCTGAAGCTTTTTGGGAGGTTCACTAGGCGACAGTCTGAATCCTTTCCCTGACAATCGGCCGGAATTGTCAGGCAATAGCTTGCTTGCTTGTGAAGTGCGGTAGAAAACATGTTGGAGTAGGGTGGTAATGACTCACCGGCTAAGGTAAACCGGTGTCTGACTTGAGTACGCCTAATTTCAAGAAAATTGCTTTATATTTTTTGCAAATATCATATTTTTGCCATGTACTAACAACAATTAAGTGCAGGTAAGGAAAAAGCCTTTTGTTGTAACATCTAACGTCTTTGTAACTATTATTTTTTTATATAAAGATTCACGGGCACACACTGGAACTCACTGGCTTTTTTTAGCTCACACGTTTGTGAAATGTTTTCTTAGGTTTGGAGGAAGAATACCAGGGTGGTGAGGTAAGCAGAGTAACCTTGGAGGCTGTTCTGGGAGAGGGAGTAGACGAGGAGTTCAATGTGGATCTGACAGCTTAGTGTCAAGCTTGATATTTTTGTTTTCAGTTCCTTTGAGTTTCATGTTTCCAGTGTAATAAGAGTTTGACGATGTTCTTTCATTTTGGAGTCGCGACATTTTATTTTATTTTCTGGATTTAGTAATGTTTTAATAAAGATCTAGTTCCTCAATCCTTTTCTTGAGAATTTAGTACTTGGGCGGTGGATCGCCGGCTTGTCCTTTTGACTAGACCCCAGTGGACCCTAGGGGTCGGGGATAGGCCTATTACAGTTGGTATCAGAGAAAGGTTTGGTTGAGATGTTAGGATACGGATCTATTAGGGATTTGATTGTAGATGAGGGAACATAGGAAGCAACATGGGGGTTAAAAGAGGAGTTGCGACGGCAATACCCAAGTCTCTTCGAAAGTACGAATTTCGAGGACGAAATTCTTTTCATAGGGGGGGGGGAGAGTTGTAACACCCAAAAAAAAATTGGGATTGTTAACGCGATATACCTTATAATATTATGTTGGTTTTATACTATTATATTGGTTTTATAAGATCTAGCAGCGAATAATATAAAATGAAAATGCGTATAAATTGAAACTTACTATATTACTTTACCTTTTTTATTTTTATGTGACAAATGACTACATAACTAAATACAATATAATTCCTTAGGAATATTTAAACTTATAGATATAGTTAAATATATGTTATTGAAAAACCATAGCATAGTGTCAACACTCCTAGCTGGGGAAGGATAATGCAATCTTCAACAGCCGTATCTTGGTAGTATAGATTCTTAGGAGATAATATCTAAACAGATTATATCTATTATAAGTTGTTGCAACAAATTTTCAAAAGTTTAAAATTTAAATTCCGTCTTATCTTTTATCAATAGTAAGGGGTCTAACACTATAAATAGAAGATGGTTGTGAACTATCATAGCCTAACACTGTGAGTTACGTTTTCTTCCTCTTTTCTTCTTGCTTCGAAAAAAAAAAAAACATTTACTTCATTTCTTTGCTTCCCTTGCTTCCTTTGTTTTTTCTTTTCGGAAAAAAAAAGGGGCTGCTCGTATGACTTAGATGGGTCAATCCTTTCACTGATTTGTCTTGTTCCTTGTTAAAATAGCATTATTTGTACCCTTTGTTTGCAAATACATCATTCTTGGGGCACCACTAGCAGCATATAGGACGGTGAGTTCTATTTTTTTGTTTTGTATTGTCTTTTGCTAATTTGTATCATTATTGTTTTATTTTATTTTTTCTTTTCTCATCATAATTTTTTTATTTCCTATAAATGCTTTGTACCTAAGTAATGCTCGCAACTATTTTATTTATACTAAAAACCCTAGCTTTTGTTTTGACATTCTACTAAGTTTTTCTATGACCCGAAGAGTGGCTTATTTTAGTTATTTTCGCTTAAATGGTTTTAACATAACACTCGTTAGTTGGATCTAGATTTGTTATTTTTTTGGGAGTAAAATTGACGATACATTTTTGTTTACTCGGAATATATATATCATATTATGTTCCTAATTTACGTAAAATTGACAGACTCGTGGCTTTTAAACATTTCTAGTCTATCTTTAGATTGATTATAAGTTGACAATTATGTAATTATTTTCATGTGCTAATTTTCCATCACTACTTTGAGATATCCAACATATATTCTAGGGAGGATGTAAATTTTAATAGGTACCTCATTTAAATTTTGCAATAAGTGTTTATATATATATATATATATATATATATATATATATATATATATATATATATATATATATATATATATATGATAGGTAATACTAACTCCCATTTGAATAATAGTTGTCATGACAGTCTTATAAAATTAGTTTTTGACATAGATCGATCATCGTGAAATTTATGAAAAGGATCATCATGATAACCAATTTTTGTCCCTGCTTATTGTTAAACTCTTAACGACTAGGTGAGTTGGGTTATTGCACCGCAGAACGTCCAGTCACCGGTCTCGGGGCCTCTTAACCTTGGCTCACCGAAAGTCCTAGAGTAATGGTACCTAGATTCCCCGATGTTCCATGTGCATGGCCGGGAAAGCAAGGGCCGATGGCTATGTCATGGTTCAGAGGGCAATGGGGTTGGCTGAAGCCTTTTGGGAGGTTCACTAGGCGACAGTCTGAATCCTTTCCCTGACAATCGGCCGGAATTGTCAGGCAATAGCTTGCTTGCTTGTGAAGTGCGGTAGAAAACATGTTGGAGTAGGGTGGTAATGACTCACCGGCTAAGGTAAACCGGTGTCTGACTTGAGTACGCCTAATTTCAAGAAAATTGCTTTATATTTTTTTGCAAATATCATATTTTTTCCATGTACTAACAACAATTAAGTGCAGGTAAGGAAAAAGCCTTTTGTTGTAACATCTAACGTCTTTGTAACTATTATTTTTGTATATAAAGATTCACGGGCACACACTGGAACTCACTGGCTTTTTTTAGCTCACACGTTTGTGAAATGTTTTCTTAGGTTTGGAGGAAGAATACCAGGGTGGTGAGGTAAGCAGAGTAACCTTGGAGGCTGTTCTGGGAGAGGGAGTAGACGAGGAGTTCAATGTGGATCTGACAGCTTAGTGTCAAGCTTGATATTTGTTTTTCAGTTCCTTTGAGTTTCATGTTTCCAGTGTAATAAGAGTTTGACGATGTTCTTTCATTTTGGAGTCGCGACATTTTATTTTATTTTCTGGATTTAGTAATGTTTGAATAAAGATCTAGTTCCTCAATCCTTTTCTTGAGAATTTAGTACTTGGGCGGTGGATCGCCGGCTTGTCCTTTTGACTAGACCCCAGTGGACCCTAGGGGTCGGGGATAGGCCTATTACAGTTTTTCATACCCTCCAAATAAATAACAATAGCAGAAACATCAAACTGGTAGTGTTGCCGAACGATCATCTTGAGGAACTTTGAACCGTTCTTGAAGGCATAAAATTTTACCCCAAAATCTAGATAAATTTACATTGGCCTTCTTGATGAATTCCTCATCCAGGAGACATGAATTCAATCTTCTGTAAAAGATTACCACATTTCTTTGCAGCCCGAAACAAGGTTTCCTCTATCGCCTTCTCCAATAAGCGATAAGCTATTTTTTTATATTGAGATAAACCGATTAGCTCTTCGTAAATTCAGTTGAGAAGTATTGATATAATTGTCATTTAGGAGGGACCAGGAAGAAGGGGAAAGCAGGGGTGGCGATGGAAAAACTTTGGCAGAGAAGATAAGAAAGATGATAATGAAATGCCACTTTTACCCCTGATATAATATTGAATAATGTTATTTATGAAAACAAAGGGCGTAAATCGATCAAAATATTAGTTTGGGTGGTAAATCAAACAATTAATAGTTCAGGTTTGCAAATTGTTGGTTTGTTAGAGTTTAGAGTTGTAAATCGAGCAAATTACAGTTTAAGGGTGTAAATTTTCTATAAGGTATAGTTTAAGGAGGTAAATTGGAACTCTTCCATAATATTAATAATAGAGAATTAGAGTCAAGGACATGTTCTAGAATATTTTTGAGTAACAGAACAACCACACATTTTTTATAAGGAGAATGACAACTTTTATATTTTTTATAGCCTGAAAACAACAAAAAAAAAAATAAAATTGAACGCGCATGTACCTGGGCGCTCCAGTTTTTTTTTTTGTTTTTTTTTTCCCTCTTTCCTCCATGATTTTAAACGCTTATATCTTTTGATTTAGAGATCCAAACGCGATAAAAATTTCACTGAATTTTTTATTTTTTTGATGATCTTCGTTTTGAGACTTAGTTCGATATAATTACATCGTTTTTCGTGAGATTCACAGTCGAAATTCACTCAGTGGATCTTCCCAGTGAATCCTGAAATTCAGTGAATATCGACAGTGAATTTCTAACAATAGTGAATTTCGACAACGGATTTTCTGAAATCACGTCGGAATATATTGAATGTGGTATCAAAATAAAGAACATGAAAAAAAAATTGGTGAAACAATTTTCAAATTTGGAGTTATAGATTGAAAGGTATGAGTGTTTAAAAAATATGGATTAGAGAAAGAAAATGTGTTTGGTATATATATTTTTTTTCGGGGAAATGCGCCAGAAAAATTAAAAAAGAAAAAAAATAGTTTTGTCCTTTATACAAAAGTTTCAAAAACATGTCATTTTCTCTAATTGATGAATATTAGTGTATTTCTCCCTTATTACCCCTATTAATATTAATAATAAATATGCAATTAAGGGTAAAAATATCATTTCATTGTAATCTTCTATCTTCTCCCTATGTCATTTTTCCAACACCACAGCCCGTTCCACCCACCATCCCTCCCTTCACACATCTGCCAAAATTAGAGATTAAAATGGCTATGTTCTAGCGAGAACTGGGTCGATTCACCATCTATTTGAGTGGCTGCAGTTGGATATAATATCGCCGGACGGATCTAGATCCGCCCGATTATGCAGCGGAATAAACAAGAGGATCACGATCATATAAAATTAAACTACATAATTTAAGATCTACCTACAAGAAGGTGAGATCTACTTACCAATCAAAAGCGAGATCCAAAAGATTGATGAAGTCGAGATCCAATTTGAGATGCCACGATCTTCCGATGTATATCTCCAAGCAACAACCAGTGGATGTTGATCCTTGATGCTTGACCTCCTTGATTTGCTACCCGGAAAATCCCGAAAATTTTCCCAACTCTAAAAACCCTAAGCTTTGGCCAAATTCCTTAGCTTATTTTGTGTGTATGTATGCGTATTATGTGATGGGAGAAAAGACTTATGAGAACTCTCTTTATATAGGAGAAAAATCATTGTCCTCCAAGGATTTAATAATTAACACAAAATCAATTATAATAATCATTTTCCATAAAAGATACTCCTAGAATAATCTAGAATAAATCTAGAATATTTGAGGATCAATCTAATATATTTTCCTTAATTAATTATTTAACATAAACAATTAATCACATGACATGTAATTATCCAAGAAAACTAATTTCTCTCTAATTACAACATGTACAAAACACGCCTATCAACCCTAAAATTAGGGTTTCACACGCCACACTCAATTATGGGCCGAGTCCATGAAAAATGTATTTTCCATGTATTTAATTATTTAGCCCACTAATAATTATTTGCACATAAATTAAATAGTCCAACTACTTAATTATTATTCGAGGCCCAACGTCAAGAAACATATGCATGTTAGGAGCCATCGGGGACCATGGACCTATAACAAGTAGCTAAAATAAATTAAATAAAATTATTCATCGAACAGAACAATTCTTATTCAATCTATTAATTCCGGGATTACGCCACCATAACCCCGAAACTGAACTCTATCGATTATAGATATATACTTACACTCTAATCATTGAGTAAAAGCGTCCATTGATATAATCATTACATACGGATAAATCCTTCATAGACTGTTCGTTTTGATTCGGGATATTTCCATAAACCCTTCTCAAAACATCTTATCCTTATTTACCATTAACCGCCTAGTGATCAATTAGTTCATAACTAATATAATATGAACTTGGCCCATCGATCAGTTTCTAGGATTAACAAATAAGGGAACTGTCTGTCTACTTCCCGCAGGAAGGAATGGATTCCATATCTGTGAAGTCACAAACTACTCACTCATTCCAGAATAGAGCCAACGAGAAGTGTTCAGATCACATGTATCCAAGTGATCATTAACTAACACATCAAACCCTACTTTGAATCAAGCAGTAGAATGTGATCACATCAGGATTGAGATTAATCCATATATCATCATCTTGTGATTCGATAAGATTTCTCGATCACGGAATTATATCGAGAACTCAAATCAAATCGGTCCAGTCCTATATGATTGACAAGTTTTAAGCATATCATCACTAACTCAATCCTCGTGTGTATGCCATACACTGAGTTATGTGATTACATACCGATATGCTTAGGGTTTTCACTTTTCAGCAGTGTATAATATAAGCATAAATGCAAATAATAAAATGAATATATAATTCTGTCATTTATTTAAATAAAACAATTACAAAATTGTCTTTCGGACACTACACCTAACAGCTGATTCAAAGTCTATAAATAAAAACTTGATTACAAAAATCATCATTCTTTTGAACGGCAACAAAAATCATCATTTACATTGTAGCGAGTAACAAGCTACATGATTTGGATGGAGTATACGTCAAATTCTGCAATTTTTTGCTGCAAATTAAAAAGGCTATTAATGATACGGTGATTTTATAGAATTAGAGGGGGAGCTTTACCTTTCATAAAAAAAACAAAAAACCAAAAACTAAGAGCTTACATGCGCTGACTGCTAGCTATTGGCATGAGTTTCAATTACGGTGGATACAGATATTCATTTGATTTTTACACTTATTCATTTTCTCATGTTTAGTTCGCATTCTAGAGCAGATTAATTTGTTACGGTCGAATTAGTTGTGACCAATAATCTGATTAGAGATTTGGCCATTTCAATCTTGGGAGATGTGGGAAGGGAGAGATGGGTGGGTGGGTATGGGTGGTGGTATACTGGTATTGGAAAAATGAGGGACAAGATAGAAGATGACAATGAAATTACATTTTTAGCCTTAATTGAATTTATATTATTAATGTGAATTTTAAAGAAAATAGGTAAATTGAGCAAAATAATACTTGAGGGTGGTAAATAGAACCATTTATAGATTAGGGTTGTAAATCGCTAATATAATATACTTTAGGGATTTAAATTGATCAAATAATAGTTTAAGGTTCTAAATTTTACATGCAGCATAGTTTGAGGGGTAATTTGCATTTATCCCAACTTTTTGAGTTTGTCTCATGTTGTGATGAAATGAAACTTGACACCCCCTACCTATAAATAGGTGTAAATGGCGCCTCTTGCTTGACCCAAAAGGCTTGGGATCCGCTTCCTACTTAGGTTTTGGATTAAGAAACCGATTCCCAATAAAATAAGGATTAAGAAAAACAAATTATTTTAATTAATTTATCACATTAACATATAATATCTTACAGTAAATATTTCCATGATATATATGGTCAATATCTAATATTAAATATATTTGTATTATATTACTTAAATATATATCAAGTGACACCTGTCCTATTCTATCCGCCATCTGGCATTCAAAAATTACACGCCTCGTCGTATTCAATGTCTCTCCACAAGCCAAACAGACACCTCACCCATGTTCCTCATATTCAGCCCATGGCCGATAGCGAGATAATCATTAAGGCAGTGCCACAAGAAATGCTGAATACACGGCTGCACAAGAAGCTGCCAATAGCTCCTCCAAATCCTGCTCTCCCCTACCGAAGTAGTCGGCCTAACCACAGATACTGGTCGGTAAAGTGATAAGGCCAGAAAGTACCCTGAACGAACAGTGTAAACTCTCTTACGATTGTAGTGCAAGATCCGCCGATCCGAGTGCTCTCCTGGGGCAATGGTGGTCCTCAAGATAGCATCAGACTCCAATGGACGAAACAATTGTTAAACCCGTTGCACATCCGACACTCTGGAATTGGGAATAAACAAGTCCGAAACCTTAGAATCTGTTGGATGCTCATGTCCTGTAAAAGGAATACGGAACGAAGGCTGCCGACTAGTCCAGACACAAATAAATACGACAATATTAATTTATCACTATAATACTTTATTTTCCGGATAAATAGTTCCTCATTTTGTTATCACTATATCCACAATTTAATTTCGGCTCGTTGTTCATTTGTGTGTGTGACCGATAGGCTTCCGAATATGTTGGCCAAAAGCACAAAGTATATTTACCAAAATGCCCTTCGTACTTAACGATTATGATCAACGTCTAACAACACGTCATGACCCCCAATCATCGGAAGAGTCAAGTGGATTGACTACTACATTTCTTGTGAAACGGTTACCGTATAAATAGAATTATATCGGTGTTAGAATATCCATATGGTCGTAGCTCGAATGTCAAAACATTAACAACCGTATATTATAATCTTGATATCTTACTCTCTTGAAGAAATTCATTACTTCCGCTTTGCAAAGGCTTTTGAGAATAAGATATTCTTTATAAGAAGGCGCTTTCAGATATTCAGTCCTACTATTAGGATACGTGATTTTCGGACAAGCGACATAAATCTTACGCATGCTTCAATATCATACTCAATCACTACCACATGATCGCCCCGTGGCTAGGGGAAACCTCAATAGTGTCAAAACATGATGATCCACACCGTGATGTTATGGAGACTCTGGTCTAAGGATAATTACACAATCACCACATAGTGCGACACTTAATAAAGTAAGTGGGTCAATCTAACGTACGCATTCACGTACAGTCCAAGTGTCTTTACACTTCGATAGATGAGATCTATCACTACCTTCACAAGATAGAAGACATCTAATACGTGCTAGTCTACCGTTTAATAATACATACGACTAGAAATATTTAAGTATCAGACAATTTAAAGTGATTCGAGATCTCATCAACCATATTCGATATTATGATTTCTCTATTACAGTTTGACACTATGAACGTTATCATATATACAATGTCATAATTGATTCGTTAAACAAACAATATATAATAATAATAGAAAACCATTATTATATGTATGTACATAAACAAACGTAGTAGGAATGACCTGACCCGGTCGGACCCGATCCAACCCAAGTAGGTTTAAAGCATTACATTAACGGTTGGTATTTTCCTTATGCATGTTAACAATGAGATACAAATGCCAACAATTTTACCACCAAGGCCTACTGTGTCAGAAAATGAAGCGGTTGAATTTGAAGCCTTTTTTGTTTGGAGAGTGATAGGTTTACTATCTCAAGTTTACATCATTTTTATACCATTATTATCTCACAACATATTTTTCACTTTTCACTTATAAAAAAACTTGAAACAATGACAACCACAAGATTATCTTGAGTGTAAACATAATGTAGATTTGAAGGAGTAACTCTATTGTTACCTTTTTATGAAAGGAAAAGAACAATCATTTATTATCCATGAATAAGACAAAAGAGAACAGAGTTGGGTGGTTTTAGAACCCCAATTACAGAAATTATGTTGATACTCAGCTAAGGAAAACCCTAATTTGGCTAAGGCATCTGTCAAACCATTACAATTCCGATTAACAAAGTCAAAAGAACAAGAAAAATGATACATACACAACATATTTATGCACAACATGTCTCACTATACATGATCTCAACATTAATAATGTGTGGGACACATCAATTGATTTAGATTTCACCATAATCAATGGTGGGATCATGTGCAGTGCACATGTTGTGCATAAACGTATTGTGCATGTATCACTACCGAAAGAACAACTAGCAAAGAGACACTTCAAAGATATAATGTCTGCCATGAGAGAGCCCAGGCCAGTGCAATCTTCTTCTTCATCAGCAATCCTTTCTATAGAGTTGAGAGAGTCGGATTATATCATTATTGAACCACTCCAAGTACGCGCAACTGCTTTTAGACTCACAAAGATGGCTGTGAGCTCCGCATGTTCCACCGAAGTGATCGACCCAATCAAAAAAGAAGGCAGAAATTAGGTTTCCTAGATGGTCACGGATTAAAGCACCCGCAGATCCATGACCGTGCATGAAGCCTGCATCTACATTGAATTTCACAGAGTTCCCAATAGGTCTTGTCCATTTCAGAGGAATAGGAGCCAATGCAGAAGAGAGATCATCCGATTCCACAGCAAGGAGATAGACTTTGTGGAAGGATTGTGATTGATTATAGATCCTATTGATTAAGGGGTGGATTCCATAAAAAAAAACAAAACGATTACACACCAGCCAAAATGAACCAATGGTTGGTACAAAAAAAGGCTGCATCAGAGGGATCCAGATTTGAGAGCATGTTGCATAAATCAAGGAAAGTATGATGTTGGTGCTTTAGAATAGACGAGAAGGATGGGAAAAGAGTCCATTGACTCAATCATTCCAGAAGACAGTGATTCCAAGATTCTTTAATAGATTGACAAAAAAGGCAAGAGCCTGAAGTAATTCATCGGTTTTTTATATTTATTCCAATTGGAAGCGCAGAAGAGGCTATTCTCCAGAGGAAAGATTTAATCTTTGGTGGAACACTTAATGTCCAAAGGTAACCCCAAGAAGCCTTGACTATTTTTGTACTGTATGTCTCTCCATGCCTTTTTTTCCCCATAGATTGAATTTCAGTGCAAGACCATAGCCGGATTTGGCATTGTAGACACCATTTTTTGTATAGTGCCACTGAAGAGAGTCATGGATGTTGTCATTTGAAAATGGAATAGAAAGAATAGCTTCAATCTCATGAAGTTGGAAAATACTTTTAAGAAGTGTCAGATTCTATTCATTGTTTGAGATCAGTTAGTCCACAGAGTTGTAGGGTCTAGAGAGGCTCCTTATTGTAATTTTGAAGTTTGGCTCAACTGGAATCCATTGGTCATCCCAGATATCAACTTTTCCACCATCAGCAATAGTCCATTGAATCCCTCTTTTAGTAGCTCTTGTCCAATAAGCAAAATTCTCCAGATAAAGGAAGGATTTAGCGCCCACAGATGCACAGAGAAAGTCCTTGTTCTTGAAGTACTTGAATTTGAGAATAGATGCCACCAAGGAGTGAGGATTTTTCAATATTCTCCAGCTCTGTTTAGCTAACAGGGCAGTATTGAAGAGTCCCATGGTCTTTAAAGCCCAAATCCCCCATGGTTTTAGGAGTGCAAATATTATCCCAAAAGATCCAGGAAATAGAGGATTTATCTGGATTTTGGCTCCACCAAAAGTTCCTAATTAACCATACAAAGAATTTCCTTCAGCAATCTTTTAGGGAGGCATAAGCATTGCATTATGTAAGTAGGGATATCCTGTATGACTGCCTTGATAAGAACTTCCTTGCCAGCTTCAGTTAGGTATAAGGTTTTCCTGCTATTTAGTTTCCTCAAGACCCTGTCCTTGATATATTTGAAAATGTCATATCTTCATCTGCCAACCATAAAAGGAAGGCCAAGATATTTCCCACGAGTAGACCCATGAGTAATTGAAAGCACCTGAATAACAGCTTCTTGCACATTAGGATCCATATTCTTTCCAAAATAGACATTAGACTTAGACAAGTTAACTTTTTGGCCTGAGAGCTCCTCATAGCAGTTAAGAATTCTCATAACTTCATTAGCATTTGCCTGATTTGCTTGAGGAAAAATGTTGCTATCATCTGCAAAAAGAAGGTGAGAAAGACATGGACCAGATTTGCTAAACCTGAAGGGAGAGAAGGTACCCTCCAAGATCTCCTTGAAGGCCAGACAACTAGCAATATTTTCCAAGATTATGCCCTCAACGGACTGGTCCATCAATGTTCCGGCAGCTCCAAATGTCTCAAACCAACACATCAACTACCATGTTCTCGATTTACAAACAAGAATCAATTTCAGGGCTCCTCCACCAACAGCTGGTGGCTACACCAGACCATGCTTTACACTTCACATTCAATAATAGTGGAAGGATGGAAAAAAAAATACTTGAAACTGTCTTAAATAAACCTAATTGTTGGGAATGAGAAGAAAGGGAAAAAAAAAGATCATTAATGCTAGTACTGGTTGGTTGTTGTCCTTTTGTTTTTTTGGGTTGTTATTAGTGTTTGGCTACAAATATGTTGTCAATATCTTGGATGTTTTGGTTATTGAACTATTTTTGTTTTTTTTTGTCATCGGCCTTTTATGTGAAATGGTAGTGGTGGTGTGAAGTGTAAAGTTAGTCATGTATTAGTTCATTTTGCTGTACTTTGACTATATATGTGATTTAATCAACTGGAATGTGCTGGATTTTTATGAATGTTAATGACATGATAGTTGATATTTGTTTGTGGATAAAAATTTCACCTCCCGTAGTTCTCAAAATAAAATAAAATTACCTCCATGTTGGATGGATGGTTGTGGGGGTATAACGTTATATCAAGATTTTTGCAATTGGTTAGTCCTTACAAAAGTTCACATCCCTGTTGTATGACCCCAATGTGATACTGGGATTTTATATCTTAAATTCGAGTAGTTAGTGTTGGTTTTGTGTTTACACTTATAGGAGTAACATGTATTTTAACTAGTTTGCTATTCTGAAACGTATGTGTTTACGAAAAAGTAACACCACTACAAAAATGAATTGAGGCAAAAATGTACTCCCTCCGTTTTATTTTTATCTGTTATTTTCGGAATTTGTTTTGTTTTTATTGAGAGGAAAATAGGCTAAAATCCATTTTATAATACAAAAAAAAAGACAAGACACACAATTTAAAAAAGTTGCAAGACAAAATAAAATCTATTGGACCAAAGTACCTTTCTATATCATTCGCTGGAATCTAACACATTTGCTAAAAACCTGAACGCACGTTTTATTTTTTGTTGTTGCATGCTGCCTGCTTCTTCTTCTCATTTTAACCACCGTAACTTTTGATTTATAATTCCGGTTATCGAACTTCCTTCACCGAAATTCATAAATTTTCCTCTTTATTTTGATATCTCATATGATATTCTTTCGACGTAATTTTGAAATCCGAAAAAACATTTGCAGTAATTGGAGCATTCTTTTATAAAAAAACAGTAATTTTTTATTTAGAACTTCGATCATCAAATTCTTCTCTCTTTATTTTCATATCTCATATGATACCCGAGGGGCCGTGCTTCGATCCCAATACTCTTGTTCATCATTCTTCATATGCATTCAACAACTATTATCAACAGAATGGGAATAATGATATTGCTTGCTATTTTGGTGGCACTGCTACCTTCTTACCAAAATTGATCCAGGTAAGTAAAAGTAAAGTTCTGAAATATATATATATGTATGTATTAATGTTGAATTATATATGTATGTGTGCCAAAGTACTCGCAAATCTCAATGTTGAATTATAATATAAGGCCACCCATTTTGTTGTGACAGGTTATGGTAAATGTGCCTTTGATGAAATCGGAGTATATTTTGGTTTATATTAGTTTGAGAATTTCAGACTTCGAATCTCGAATTTCAAACTTCAGTTTTAAGAAACGGTTTCTTAGTTTGATTACATTCAGTCACAGTAACACCTCGCAATCACACATTCAATCACAGTAACTGTAACAGTAACATTCACAATAACACCTTATGTGGCAACTTCAATCACATAATTATGATTCATATGAGTCTCATAAAGATCAATAGTGTAAAAGTAAAACCTTACAGTAACAGTGACACCAAGCATTGACGGTAACACATTTATAGTGACACCAAGCATTGACAGTAACACTAACCGTAACACTAACAGTAACAGTAACAGTAACACCAACATTGTTTATCATCAAATAAAAGCTCATAAACAATCCCACACAATGGATTGTTTTCAAGGGTAAAAAAAGTGCACAATGTTAGTCTTCACTTTAACCCTGTTCTTCCTCTCCAGTTATTGTCTTCTTCATTTTCTACTTCCATTATACCGGATCCAGCACAAGCCTTGGCGTTTTAATGCTATGTTTTTTGCTAGATTCTATGCTAATTTAATTTATAAATGTATAGACAAAAAAACATTTACGAAACGACACTTATACAACCACCCTGCACTTTTTAAGAAACGAAAAGACAAAATAAATAGCAAAAGAATAGGAAATCACATTTCCAGCTAACAACAACTTTTATCTGAAAACATTAAAAAAAGGAAGCTTAATATAATAAATGAAACAAAATCACAATTGCATCTTTTTTTGATTCTGTCAAAAATCTATTAATACAAATTGACCGTGAATTTGTAGTGATAATCTATTGATACAAATTGAGCTCATAAAGAAGTTTATTTAGTAGTTCTTCAGGTATTCCTAGAAAGCACGAGTCTTCGAGTTCAAAAATATGATGAAACAACAAAATCTTGGCATCAAGTTGCAGCAATGCCACCAGGAATGTCACATGAGTTCTTTGGCAAAAAGGTTGATATAAACTACAGTGGAGCTGGTGAGCAAATTATGATTTGCTTAAACTTTGGACACCAGCTCTTCAATCGTTCTGAAAAAATCAAGTGTTTTTGTCTTTAGATAATTGTAAGCAAGAATCTTGAACCCAACAAAAGTGCATTAAGACATCTCGATCTTCACATTCATACGACTAGGCCTTAACAATGCCGGATCAAGTCTATCTTTGTGATTTGCGGTAAAGATTATGATCCGTTCATTCCCACAACTCAACCACAGCCTATCAATAAAATTTAGCGGTCCAGATAGAGTAATCTGTATAGCATTCACAACATCCATTCATTGTCAAGAATTGAAAAACATATATACCAAAAACATACAAAAACACCACACAAAAAAATACTATCGCATAAAAAAGAACGACATGTATACATAGAAAGAAAATGATAGGTGGGAGATCAATTCTAGTCTATAAACAACATACTGATATTAGAAAATGTGTGTACATATAGTATTTCATTTTGGTAAAAGTAGTGAAGACATATTAACCATTTCCTTATCATCCTCAACAACAACTCCACCAATGTCAAGCTCCATGTTCTGCAATCCAAAGTTGCAATCAATATCCTCAATAACAAGAATAGATCGATTCACCGAGCCAATCAAAAACCTTCTCAAATTAGAATTTGCATTGCTCCTCCTTTATATCCAAATCATACACATCAAACTTCAAAAATATTGGCCGATTTCCCTGTACCAGGTGGTCCATAAAATAAGTATACACATTTCCATGCCTTTCCAACCCTCTTATAATATTCCTTCCTACTAAGAAATCTATCAAGATCCTCCATAATCACGTTGTTCATCTCAGGATCCATAGCAATAGTATCAAATGTCGTTGGATGCTTCAATACTACTAAACTGCAATAATCACCCCTTTTATAATCCACCATATTCAGCCTCACCAATTTTATTTTCACCTTAATCTCTTTGGCTTTTCTAATCCCATGAGGCAAATACAATTTCCATCATCGACCCCTAGCTCGCCGGAAGGAATTTAATCTCGTTGAAGTTTTTAAACACTTCCTTTTCAAACTAAAATGGATTTGGATTCATTGTAGGGGAATGGTGAGGGATACTGCTACATTATGTCGATTATGGCGAATGAATAGAGGATGCTCAAATAAGGGCATATTTGTCCAATGAAATTGCTGATGTTGATTTGGAGAATGAATAGAGGACACTCAAATAAGGGCATATTTGTCCAATGAAATATATTTTGTCCTTATTGCAACTAAAAAAATGAGTGTGGACTAAAACCTAATAAGGGTCAATAAGGTTATAAGCGCACTAGATGACGTCATGAAAAATAATTCGAAAAGAATAAGAAAGATATGTTGAAGGTAATTGGTATGGCATACAAGTTCTTGGTAACCGGAGTATGTAGCTCAGATGTCCCGGTGGAGGTAGAGCCAGAAGAACAAGGGCTGGAAGAAAGACCCGCTAAGCATTCAAGGACAACGAAGAAAAATAAGCGATTATACCAAATTTTCATTACTTCTAATCCGTTAACATTAAAACTCGTTACTTTTATGAAGAAATTAAACTATTACTTTTTGTTTGGATCATGTTTCAGTTTGATTTCTGTTCGGACCATGTTTCGGTTTGATTTCTGTTTGGATCATGTTTCGGTTTGATTTGGTTTTGTTCGGTATGAATCATGTTTGTCTTTATGGATAATGAATGGATTCGTATGTAACATTCGTATGGATCATGTTCAATTATTTATATATGTATTTGGATTCGTTGAATTTGTTGTTTGTTTTGTGTTTGGATGAAATTTGATGTTATTGGGTTGATAAGCATAAAGTCCACATTAGTTTGGACACGGATTGACCAAAAGCTGGAGAAAATGATGTTGGTTTAGAAAGAGGATGTCGGTTATGGTAACATTTTGAGCTCCAGAAGGTTTTGGACAAGTGATTTTTAAAACGTCAGTCACATTAAAGTTAATTGGCATCTAACATCAAACTTGGTGACGTTTTGAGCTCTAGAAGGTTTTGGACAAGAGGGACTTAAAACGCACGTGGTGACGTTTTGAGCTCCAGAAGGTTTTAGACCTCTGTTCTCAAAACGTCAGCCATATTAACATTAAAGGGCAACTAACGTCACACTTGGTGACGTTTTGAGTTCCAGAAGTTTTTAGACCTCTGTTTCTCAAAAAGTCAGCTAAGATGATGTTAATAAAGACAACTAACGTCACATTTGGTGACATTTTGAGTCCCAGAAGGTTTTAGACCTCTGTTTCTCAAAACGTCATATAAAATGACGTAATAAGGACACCGAACGTCACACTTGGTGACATATACAAATTAGAAGAAAATGATGTTATTGGGTTGATAAGCATAAAGTCCACATTAGTTTGGACACAGATTGACCAAAAGCTGGAGAAAATGATGTTGGTCTAGAAAGAGGATGTTGGTTATGGTAACATTTTGAGCTCCAGAAGGTTTTGGACAAGTGATTTTTAAAACGTCAGTCACATTAAAGTTAAATGGGCATCTAACATCAAACTTGGTGACGTTTTGAGCTCTAGAAGGTTTTGGACAAGAGGGACTTAAACGCCAGTTACATTAATGTTAAAATGGGCAACTAACATCACACGTGGTGACGTTTTGAGCTCCAGAAGGTTTTAGACCTCTGTTTCTCAAAACGTCAGCCATATTAACATTAAAATGGGCAACTAACGTCACACTTGGTGACGTTTTGAGTTCCAGAAGTTTTTAGACCTCTGTTCTCAAAAAGTCAGCTAAGATGATGTTAATAAAGACAACTAACGTCACATTTGGTGACATTTTGAGTCCCAGAAGGTTTTAGACCTCTGTTTCTCAAAACGTCATATAAAATGACGTAATAAGGACACCGAACGTCACACTTGGTGACATATACAAATCTAGAAGGTTTTAGACCTCTGTTTCTCAAAACATCGGCTAAAATGGTTATCAAAGACAACAAACGTCAGACTTGGTGACGTTTCGAGTTCTAGAAGGTTTTAGAACATTGTTTCTCAAAATGTCACCACCTTTGATGTTAATACGTAAAACAAACGTCAGTTATGCTGACGTTTTAAGTTCCAGAAAGGCAAAAACTTTTATTTGGATTGTCATGTTCAACCTATCAACAAAAACAATGGGTAAACCAAAAAAGGCACAACTTTACTAGTCCAAAACACTTTTTTTATCTGTTCACAATGCTAGAGAACGTTACAAAAGATTGCAGGTAATCTAAAATACAAAACTAGGCTAATCTAAACCATTTCTTCGGAATAAAGGTAAATTTTATCCGCTTTACAAAAATAAAAATAGGCAAATTTCAGACTTTTAGTCTAAAATACAAGGTGGTCAATCGTTGTCTTATCCGGCTCCACATCCACCCATAGACCGATCCTATGTAGCAATTTGTCATGCCATTGAATTGCATCTGATGAACGAACTTAATGCCAAACCTTCAGGACCTTATGAGCATGACAATTGTCTTTCATTTCCGTTTGAATAAATTGGTTATCGTTGCAGCAAATAGACCATATATGCTTAGGAAGCCAAACTTAAGGTTTTTTGAACGTTTGGAAGGAACCAGTGGCGGATGTATGTGTTTCACAATTGGGTCCGTGAACCCCGCTAAAAATAATAAAAACTCTACATTTTACTTATAGGAAAATATTTTGGACCCCGTGAAAAAAATTTACTTAGAAAAAAATTACGGACCCTGCTGAACAAAATTTCTAAACCCGCCACTGGAAGGATCGTTTGATTTCCATGCATTTTAGACAAAATGGAAAATACGCAATCATACTCATTGCAAACAACCCAACCTAAAAAGCTTTGTAAGTACTTGTCTTCTCCACACGGCCTATATCCATGATCAAACGCAAACAAACACGTGCAGATCGTCTTGTTCACCAACATTTCATGTTTCAGCTCATTTCTCTCCATTTTCCAACCAAGAAGATCAAAACCCAATGCTTGCGCTATGACTCTAAAACCGCAATTTCCATTTGCACTAACATTAACAAGCGCAAAAACGTGGCTATGATCCAATTCAGGCATGTATCTATAATACCTCCCGATGTATCCAACAGATTCAAACCTAGGAAATACTGCTTCAGGACTCTTAAGACTTCTACTTGCCTTTTTCTTTATTCCTCGGGAAACCAAATATGGAACTTCCGTACTTGTACTACCCTTTTTCCTTTTTCCAAAACCCATCAAGTCATCACCACCGGCTAACTCTTGTTCAACACGCTCATGCATGCTCAAATCCCTCTTTGTGGATGCGTCTTCCATTGTCTTCCTCTTATTGTCGGATCCCTTAGGCCGGCCCCATCCAGTCGTTTTGCTTTTCAGCTAGCTCTTCAATCAAGGTTCCCACTGGTTCACAAATTTCTTGTATCTTCACTACCAACCTATGCTTCTCCTAAGCATTTGTTGTTTTCAATTTCTCTTCCAAAGCATGTAAGATGGCACGTGGTCTAACTCCGACTCATTTGGAGGTGGGCCCTCGATATCAAGAGTCTTCTACTGAATATCAATCAATGAAAGTAGAATGAAGCATGGCTATTTCTTAAACTGTGTCATCTCGTGTGTACACGACAAACCATGTGTCTTTCGAATAGAGCATTCAACATTCCTTCTTTGGAGCACCGTCATCTAGTTTTTTTCTTGAATCATCAAGTAACAACTCCAATGCATGTATGGATACATGATGCTTGAGCTCTTTGAACAACGGCTCGTCCTTGAATTTTTTAGGATCCATGAATATAGATGTTTCAAATGACTTCTTTATGTTCCGTGTCTCTTGTTCTACCGTGAAAACGCCAGCTTCCCAATCCGACACCAAGTCACCAATCCCGTTTGTTAGCCAATTTTTAAAAATAGAATGCATTCCCTCCACCCTCGAGGTTGATGTGTTTCCTAGCTAGGTGAAACACAAAGTCGGTCCATGTAGAAGCAAAGGTTGATAGATTACTTTAATCCTTTCATCAAACTTCAATATTCATGAAGTTTAATCCAAGATCATAGATTCAGTTCAATCCAACTATTATACCTTTAATGTATAAATGCATACCTTTATCTTCATGGTGATCCATATTGAATGCTTTTAGATTGATCTTTGATGTTGATTGATTATCCTTCCTCAACTCTTTCAATTCCTTTATTGATTCTTTCAATGGCATAAGAATCACCGTTTCATAATCTTCTATTTATAACCTTTCAATATACCCTTTCAATATTGTAGTGAATAACTACTTGTAAGCAACCTTTTATGTGATGTCCCTTGTCTTATATTTATAGACATCCAAAAGGTGTCTCTTCAGATGAAGAGACACAAACCGAAGGGTCACGAACCAAGAGGTATGAACCGAACCGGTGCCATACAAAGGGGTACGAGCATTGAAGGGGTACGAACCTTTATGTATCAATATAGATTATTATCTTTATATTATCATATGAGTGAGGTCGGAGGGAATTCACACTCCCGGAATACAACGTCTTTACTCCGAACTGAACCATCACAGTATCAGCTATAATGTTGTATCCAAATACCTTAATGTTTATATTAGTAACACTAAGGCCATATAGAATATTATATCATATTCTAACATTCTCCCACTTGGCCTTGGTGTTAACTTAACTGTTCACAAATCTATAATATGGACTTTAATATGAACCCATAAACTTTACTCGAGTAAAACCGATCGAATCATGGCGGTTGCACGTCATTTATGCGACGTGGTCCCTTCCATGCATCACAACCAATCCTATTCAAGTTGCCTTTAATTTTGAGAATAAAACATTGGTTCTCACTTTAATAACATGTAATCAAAACTTTAATGTATACATAACTTTAATAGATGACATGTATTTTACAACAGAAACAATACTGTAAATGATATCCAAATGTCAAACTATAATGAGCAAATCAATCATTAAATAACAAGGCTTTCTTTACAACCCCCATACGTTCTACATGGCCAATGAACGCCTTGGGTGGTAATCATTTAGTCAACGGATCGGCTACCATCATATCCGTCCTGATATGCTCAAACGACACTCGTTGCTTCTGTACTTCTTCTTTAACTGATAAGTATTTAATCTCCATGTGCTTAGCACCCTTACCATACTTATCATTTTTCGAGAAGAAGACTGCTGCGGAATTATCACAATAAATTCTCAGCGGTCTGGCTATACTGTCAACAATTCCAAGCCCTGAGATGAAGTTCCGCAACCATAATGCTTGAATAGTGGCCTCAAAGCATGCCACAAACTCAGCCTCCATTGTGGATGTAGCAATAATAGATTGCTTTCCACATTTCCATGATATAGCTCCTTTAGCTAATAAGAATATATATCCAAACGTTGATTTGAAGCTATCAACGCATCCGGCATAGTCTGAATCTGAATATCCAATCACCTCAAGATGGTCGGATCTCCTATATGTAAGCACGTTCTCCTTGGTGCCCTGTAAGTACTTGAGAACTTTCTTCGCAGCTTTCCAGTGTTCCATTCCGGGATTACTTTGATATCGCCCCAACACACCAACAAAGAAAGCTGATGTCTGGACGAGTACATGTCTGAACATAGTTCAGACTCCCGACCACTGATGCATATGGAATTCTCTCCATTTCATTACGTTCCAGTTCATTCTGGGGACTTTGCTTTTTATTTAATTTCTCCCCTTTCTGTATCGGAACTATACCGGCAGAGTTGTTCGCCATTCCATATCTCTCTAAAACTTTATTAATATATGATTTCTGAGACAATGCTAAAATTCCTTGTGATCTATCACGAATGATTTCAATACCGATCACATAGGATGCCTCCCCATATCTTTCATTTCAAAGTTCTTTGAGAGATATTTCTTTACATCATGTAACATAGCCAAATTATTAGCAGCTAACAATATATCATCAACATATAGGACCAATATAATAAACTTACTCCCACTGACCTTTATGTAGATGCATCGATCAACGATGACTTCTACAAAACCATACGACGTGATAATATCATTAAACTTTAAGTACCACTGTCTGGAAGCTTGTTTTAGTCCGTATATTGACTTCCTCAGCTTACACACCAAGTCCTCATTACCTGGGGTCTTAAAACCTTCAGGTTGGGCCATATATACTTCCTCCTCTAAATCACCATTCAGAAAGGCGGTTTTAACATCCATTTGGTGAAGCTCTAAATCATAATGAGCCACCAAAGCTAATACAGTTCTTAAGGAATCTTTCTTAGATACTGGAGAGAAAGTTTCCTTGTAATCGATACCCTCTTTCTGAGTAAAGCCTTTGGCAACGAGTCGGGCTTTATACCTTTCTATGTTACCCTTCGAGTCCCGTTTGGTCTTAAAAACCCATTTCGACCCTACGGTCTTGGAACCCTCAGGCGACATAACTAAATCCCATACATTATTGTCACCCATAGACTTAAACTCTTCTTTCATGGCATCGAACCATTTTTCAGAATTGTCACTTTCCATAGCTTTCCGGAATGAGATCGGATCTTCATTAATGCTCAAGTCACATTCATTTTCAACGGAATAAACCACATAATCATCCGGAATGGCGGATCGTTTTTCTCTTACTGATCGCCTCAAAGATTGGTGTGGTTGTTCACTATTCTCCCCCTGAACTGTGACTTGTTCATTAGTTACATGGTCATCATTTAGGGTTTGCACATCATTACATTGTCCGATTGTGTCTTTTAACCTTACCGACACAATTGGTACAACTACGTTAGGTGCAACTTCGGAAGAAGATACATCTTCTTGAATTTCACGGATATCTACATTCCGTGAATCATTACTCCCACTAATCGACCATCTTCAATGAATCTAGCTTGTCCGGTCTCTACAATTCGCGTACTATGATTAGGACAGTAAAATACATACCCCTTTGACTTTTCTGGATAGCCAATGAAAAATCCACCGACCGTCCTTGGATCTAGTTTCTTTTCATTAGGATTGTACAACCTTACTTCACTTGACAACCCCAAATCTTAAGATGTCTTAAACTAGGTTTCCTTCCCAGCCACATTTCATAAGGTGTCTTAGGAACTGCCTTACTAGGAACCCGATTTAGAACATAAGTTGCGGTCTTTAATGCATAGATCCATAATGAAAGTGGTAAAGAACAATTACTTAACATACTCCTAACCATGCTCATTAATGTACGATTCCGCCTCTCAGGAACACCGTTCTGCTGAGGAGTGCCAGGCATTGTATACTGTGCACAAATGCCTCTACTTTCAAGTAATTTAGCAAAAGGACCCTTACTTTGCCCCTTTTCTGTAAATCGTCCATAAAATTCACCACCCCGATCTGATCTCACCACTTTAACTTTTCTATCTAGTTGCCTTTCCACCTCATTTAGAAACACCTCAAGGGTATTAACCGAATGAGTCTTTTCATGCAATAGATATGTGTAACCATAACGTGAGAAGTCATCGATAAAAGTGATAAAATAAGACTCACCACTCCAAGAAGGAGTATCAAAAGGACCACAAATATCGGTGTGAATTAACTCTAATAGCTGAGTGCTTCTTGTGGCGGGTTTCTTTAATGTATGTTTAGTTTGCTTACCCTTAATGCAATCTATACATACCCCAAAATCATTAAAATCCAAATTAGGTAAAATTTCATCTTTTACTAATTTTACCATTCTTTCCTTGGAAATATGACCTAGTCGTTTATGCCACAAAGAAGCCGAATTATCATTCGGTGCACTACGTTTAACACCCTGTTTAGGGTGATTTTACATGATTTATAACGTTATATTTTATAACGATTTCCTCCATATTCGTATAATTTGCATAGAAATTAAGGGTTTAATAGAATTATTGAGCAAATGAGTTTTAAAAGTGATTAAGTGCAAATTTGTGTTAATTATGTGATTTTATTGGATAAATATCTTTAGATATGAGATGTTACATTTTGCACGATGTTATCATGAATGTAGGTACGCTTGCATGTTAAATTAGGAGCTTAAACGAAGATCGGATGAAAATTATGATGAAAGCTCGATTCGAATAAAGAAAGCTTGATTCGATTCGCCCAAACTTGGTGACCAAGGTTTTCAAAATATCACATTAACAATATGTTTTGGGGCCTAAAAGATTGAAGGGATAGAAGAAGATGCCACAAGCTTACGAGTTCAAAACGGATCAAATTTTTCCAATGCACTTCTACCGTAGTCTGTTTTCGATGGAAAGTTGACCCGACTTAGAGGCATTTTCAGGGGAAGAGTTCTTGACGAAAGTTGTAGATACTAAAATGATCTTTCCAACGCATTTTGAATCACGTCAATCGGAGGTCTACAACTCAAGTTATGATTTTTTTTACCGAACTGCAGGAACTTCGGGACGAACCGGAGATATTTTTGGCTCAATTGATGCATGTGGGGTGTAATGATGAGTAGTAACATGCTTGTAACTAACTCTTGCATGACTCATCACCTTCACATGTTTAACTAATCATCACCTCTCACATGCATCTTGGCTAGCAAAAATATCTTGGATATTTTTTACAACTTCCTAGCATATTCCTAGCATATTCCTTGCATGTTACTTGCATGTGGCATGTAATGATTTCTCCTAACAACCTTCACATGCTCTTGCATGACTCACCACCTCCATGTGAAGACTAATGATGGCAAATATTCTCCAAGATCACCTTCACATGCTAACTCATCATTACCTCCATAACAAACTTCCAACCTCCCCCAAATACTACCTCCCTTTTAACTAACTTCTTACCTCCCCAAATGAACCTATCCTTATACAATCTCTCCTATATATACTCCTCCATTTCCATCCATCTTCCTTGCCCCCTCCTTGGTCACTTTTGGCCAAGCTTTTACTTTTCCCGTCTTTTATGTAAATACTCTGTAGGCGTTATGCCGAGAATAAATTAGAATAGTAGTACTGTTGTAATGCTGGAGCTACGGCCCTGATTCTGAAATCATAATCGAGGATGATTGGCTAAGGTCTCTAAGCTAGAACCATCGTTGTGAAGCCACCATCACCGGAATAAATAAGGATTTCGCTTTAATTCATTTTCGTAAGTTATCTTGTTCTTCCTTCATGTTTTACTTTGTTTAAGTGCAATGTGTATGAACAATATGTGTGTTGCATGATATTCGAATTTAGATACGGAAGTTGATGAATTCATAGATTACCGTGAAGGAGAATGATAATATTCTTCCAACATACGTAAGTTGAGGGTGAATGTTATTAGATTAGGATTTATATCCATATCTTTGATCCGTAAATGCTTTAGTTGTACCGAGAGTGGTGAACTAATTAAAAGGCGATGAACCGAAAGGGAAAATGCCTCTTTAGCAGATAATAATCCAAGAACTTACGAATGAATATGTGTCTTTCTTGTTATTTTCGTGGGGTGGTGGATCATCGGTGCGTTCTAGTTGTTTTAAATTATAAATTTTTATTATCGTAGTTTTATTTATTTTCACGTTTGCTACCTTAGTTTGTTAATTGAAAATCCGAGATCATAATCATCAACTTTATAAAAGAAATCGAAGGCAAAAACTCTTTTTCGTACAAGTCCCTGCGGATACGATCCGGTTTCACCACTATAGCTGCGAGCCTTCGCACTTGGGGCTGACATCGGTTTTATTTTATTACTTGTTATCTTTTGCTTTGTATAAAACCGCGAACAAGTTTTTGGCGCCGTTGCCGGGGACTTGGCACGGAAAGTTTTCGTTTTCGGTTTTGTTGTCAACTAAGTTATCTGTTTTCGTTTTAAAAAATAAAAAATAAAAAATAAAAATAAAAAAAAATCTTTCGGTAATTACCGAGAGAGAGAAAAAAAATATTTTCTTTTCGTTCTGTTTCTGTTCTGTATTAGTTTTATAGTATTTTGTTTCTTTTACTGTTTAGACCTGTTTTGAGCCTGTTTTAGTATAGTTTTTTTTAATTCTAAAAAAAATTTAAAAAAAATTTAAAAAAAAATTCTCGATAAATACCGAGTGGATTCGGTAATTACCGAGAAAGAGAGAAAAGAAACACGGAACACGTTTAAATCATTGAGGTTGGGTGATGGATTCTCGGTGAATCCCACTCTGCGGAAGCATAAGGATAAAATCCCGAAACCTCGTGATTTAGGTGTTGGTGCCCAAACGTAGTTTATGCAAACTCGAACTCACGGGGGACCACTTTTGTATAATCCGGAGATAGAGCGAACCATCGCTCGACCAAACAGACGTTTGGCCCGGCTCACCGGACCAACGGACGAGGGAACCACGGAAGGAAACAATCCTGAAGGATACGTTGAGGGAGAAGCTCAAGTAGGAGCCCAGGTTGAAGAAATGGCAGAGCAACGGACATTGGCAGACTTTGCCATGCCATCTACTGTGAAAGTTAATCCTGCGGTCGTGATTCCTGAAATCACGGCTGATAATTTCGAACTCAAAACTTCTTTAATCAATTTGGTAAGAGGTTCCACATTTCATGGATTTTCCACGGAGGACCCGCACGATCACATTCACTCATTTCTAGAATCGTGCGGGACTATTTTAATCAAAGGGGTCACCGAGGACGCCCTAAAGATGAAACTTTTTCCCTTCTCACTGAAGGGAGAAGCGAAAGAATGGTATAAATCCTTACCAATCGAATCCATTACTTCGTGGGAGGAGTTGGAGAAAGAATTTCTGAGCCAGTACTTTCCACCGCAAAGACGGCTCATCTTCTGAATCAGATATTCACTTTTGTGCAATCTGAGAAGGAATCTTTTTACGATGCGTGGAGACGATTTAAGACTCTCTTGAGAAAGTGCCCCACCATGGGCTGGATAAACAAAGATTGGTCAACACTTTCTACAGTGGTTTGACTGAATTGACTAAGGGAATGGTGAATAGTTCTGCTGGAGGTGCATTTCTGAGAAAGACACCTGATGAGGGATGGATGTTGTTTGAAGATATTGCAAAGTATAATTATGCCCCTACCTATGCAGGTGCGTCCAATCAGAAAAGCTCGACTGCAGGGAACTATGAGGTAGATGAGACCACGTCTCTAAAAGCTCAGTTGGCCGCACTACAGAAGCAAGTAACGGCAATGAATGTTCAAAGTCTTGTGTGTGACAATTGCCATGGCCAAGGCCATCGTAGTAATCAATGCCAGCTTGACCCGATCTCACAGGTCAAAGCTGTTCAAAACAATGTCGTTTGCCAAAATTGCGATACCGTTGGGCACGCATTCCATCGGTGTCATCTATTGTTGCATTCAGAAGAAGTGAATACATTCACTTCTCAAAATTATCGACCTTCGGGTCAGAATCAAAACACTCAAGGATTCAATTATAACCGGAACCACCCTGGTTTCCGATGGAGTGACCCTTCTGGGGCAGCAAACCCCCATCATTTTCAGGCCCCTAGGCCTAATCAAAGCAATTTTCAATCCAACTATCGACCAGCATGGAACACCAATCCACCGCAAAATCAAAATCAAAATCAATCATTTCAGATCTTAGAACAAAAGTTGAGCGAGCAAATCACGGCCAACACTCAATTGGCAAATGCTTTAAGTACTCTGACCAGTACAGTGAGAAATTTGGAGGTGCAAATGGGACAAATTTCGGGGCAGCAAGCAAGTCGACCTCAAGGTCAGCTGCCGAGTTTTACTGAGAAGAACCCTCGAGGGGTTAATCTGGTCCAAAATGACCAGAATTCTTGCACCGATCTCGCTGCACCATGGAACTATGGTCAAGATGAGCTGAATGCTATAAATCTGAGGAGTGGGAAAGCGGTTGGCAGTCAGGCCAACCAGGGAAACGAGTAGCCCCTCCTGTGAGCAGAGACGCAGGAGGGGAAGATCTTTGTTCTCCTCAGAAGGATGTTGGGACTACTATTGATCCAAGTGAAAGAGAAAATTCTGAAGAAAAGGTGAAAGTTGAGAATTTTGATGATGAAGAGAAGAATGCTGAGAAGAAGTCAGAATCTAAGTTGTGTTCTGGGAAGCATGTGAGGTGGAAGGATAGGGAAGACAAAGCAATCAATGATAAGACGGCAAAGAAGCACTTTACTGAGGAAGACTTTGCTGATCTCCCTTACCCACCTAGCAAAAACAAGTTGTCATTAACAGTCGATAAAGAATATAAGAAGGTTATCGACTTGCTCAAGAATACTGAGGCAAACATTCCATTAGTTGATCTTTTGATAGGAATGCCAAAGTATACAAAGTTTATAAAGGACGCAGTGAGTTCGAAAAAGAAGCTCCAAGAGCTCGAGCACATAGTATTGAATGGAGAATGCTCAGCAATCAGCCAGACTAAACTTCCTGTGAAGTGCCCTGACCCTGGTAGATTTACGATTTCGTGTACTATTGGGAACAGGGACTTCCACAATGTTTTGTGTGATTCGGGAGCATCAATCAATCTGATGTCTACGTCAATCTTCCAATCTCTTGGATTGGATCAATCTATTACGCTTAAACCTATTTCTCTTCAACTTGCTGATAGAAGTGTGAAATATGCAAGGGGAATTGTAGAAGATGTATTGGTCAAGGTTAAGAACTTCATATACCCAGCTGATTGGGTAATCATGGATATGACCAACGATAAGAAAACCCCCTTGATCCTTGGAAGACCTTTTCTTGCAACCGCCCGTGCCTTACTAGATTCCCACAGTGGCAAAGTAACCCTACATTTGGAGGATGAGAGCATAAAGTTCAATGTGGGCAATGCAGTGAAGCACCCGTCCAGTGACACTTGTTTAGCTATTGAGGACGATTTCACTGATGAGTATGATAAACAAGTGTTCATGGGTAGTTGGGATGAGGAAGAATTCAATAAACTATCTGCAACTTGGACTAATGAGGAGTGGATAGAATTTTTAGAAGAGATTGACAAGGAAAGTTCTGATTACCACAAGGTGGTAGGAATGAAGATGAGGGAGAGGCATGGTGATATGCCCAGATTTGCAAAGGGAGATGAGGCCCCTGTCTGCTGGGAGGCCATGATGCTGAGCCCTTATAATAAGCTTGGAAATCTAGAGCCACCGGGGGAGTTGTTTGTGTACTCCCCGATGAATGAACTTTATGGAATGTCAAAGAAGATGGTTCGACAGCTTGATAAAAGAAGACTCTATGGCTGGGAGGAGTTGGCATCGAGGACTAAAAGAGGTACGTTTCTAGACAATTTAATTTCTGTGGTTCTCGCATTGTTAATTTTTCTTAAGCTATTGATCTTCTTGAGTTCGGATTTTGGTTGATGATTTGTAATTAGTCGAGCAAACGACATTAACCAAAAGCGCTACCGGGAGGCAACCCGTTTAAAAAAAAAAAAAACAAAAACTCTACATTTTGCATGATACTTTACTCATACTTTGGATAATAGTTTTCCAATACTTGAATTGATTTTCATTTTGTTTCACCAAGTCTCGGGATGAATGTTTGAATGTCATTTAAAGGGAACGATTAGGAGGTTATCCGAAAATCCCGAGGAGTACAAAGAAAAATTCAAATGCATCATTTCTTAGATTTAGGTTGTTAGAACAATTTGAAATAACCCTTGAGGATCTGGGTATAAAAGACTCATAGTTAATACTTTGTCACATATTTCATATCATGACCTAGTCTGTTTTAAATTTTCAAATAATGTGTGACATGTATTAGTTTAACTACTATGCAACTAAGGGAATAGGAAATTCAAAGCTAACCCGAGTTGAAATTTTATTGTCTAGTCGAGCTCCCGACTATAATTAAGCCCTACTAGGACGGTAACCTAGATATCTTTTCCTTTTTGTCTGTAGTTTATTTCTGTCTTTATTCCATGATATTGCTTTGTCTATCATCTTTTGTGCCCCTATCCCCGAGGTACGTCTTGTTTTCCCATGGTGTGCGGGATTTTTGCGATAGCGATTGTGAGCTTTTAGATAAATCGGTTTACGGTGGATGGTCCACAATCTACTGCTTTCATCGAGCATTTCTGGAGCTGATTCTAGGCCACTTCCGGAATTGCCACTTTCGAACCACAATCAGCTAAGTGTTCTTTTTCTTTTTACATTCTGCACAACCTGAGGACATGTTGTGATTTAAGTGTGGGGGAGGGATCGGTTTATGTGTATCTACCATTTGCTTAAATTATTTTGATTCTATGCTAAATGGGCTAAATTTTCAAATTTTTGTTTAGTCCCGAGTAAACAATGCATATCTTTGTTCGGTTTTTATAGTCATTAATGCTATATTCCGTATGTTCGATAAGTTAGTTGTTTCACCCAATATATTTTTCACGAGCCATAGTGAATGATGAGCTAAATTATAAAGCTATACCCTTTTTTTGATTAGTGATTTTTGATTATCTTATAAGTCATGTGCTTAGTGCTAACGTACGCGTATCGTGAAAATTATGATAGTTTGTGTTTATAGCCAGAGTATGATATATTGTGAATATCTGAACGTTTGAATGTGATAAGTGAAACATAACTAATGTTCTTGCACAATAATTAACAAATAAATCATTGCTTGAGGTGTTATGCTCAGTAGGTTTGAATTGCTTTTAGCATGTTAACCACTGCCTGCCATAAATCTCGAAAAAAGTAATCAATTGTGTGTGTCGAAAGCTGGTCGATGATTTGAGTGCTGTAGGGCATTATCTCGAAATGTCCTATACCACTATGATGACCAAAAGCTCACGACAGTCAGAAAAAGCTGCCTTATGATTTGAGTAGATAGGGGATTATCTCGAAATTTCCTATTCTAGTATGACGGGCAAAAGCTCATTCTGATGTGTGTTGAAAAAAAAAGAAAAAAAAAATCGAAAAAATTTATTATTATGAATAAGTTAAGGACTTAGTTATCGTATACCTTATCCCCAGTATAATGTGACAGATATGTTGTAGGGATTATCCTCTGAGTATATCAGAATGGCCCTAGATATATTCTATCATTCTTTTCAGGATATGTCACGTTTTGTAGGGTACATCTTATAAGTATCATTATTACTAGTTTGAAGGGGGTATTAGCTAGTTTGCTTTGAATTTTTCAAGTTTGGACTTAGTGGAAGTTTTCTATGGCTATGCACACACATCAGGGTGAACCTCTGATTTATTGAGTATATGTTGTATTTGCTGAGGTGTCTATTTTTTTCGAGCCTTGATTCTTGTTTTGTTTTGCTCGGGACGAGCAAAAGCTAAGTGTGGGGGAGTTGTTTAGGGTGATTTTACATGATTTATAACGTTATATTTTATAACGATTTCCTCCATATTCGTATAATTTGCATAGAAATTAAGGGTTTAATAGAATTATTGAGCAAATGAGTTTTAAAAGTGGTTAAGTGCAAATTTGTGTTAATTATGTGGTTTCATTGATAAAAATCTTTGAATATGAGATGTTACATTTTGCACGATGTTATCATGAATGTAGGTACGCTTGCATGTTAAATGAGGAGCTTAAACGAAGATCGGATGAAAATTATGATGAAAGCTCGATTCGAATAAAGAAAGCTTGATTCGATTCGCCCAAACTTGGTGACCAAGGTTTTCAAAATATCACATTAACAATATGTTTTGGGGCCTAAAAGATTGAAGGGATAGAAGAAGATGCCACAAGCTTACGAGTTCAAAACGGATCAAATTTTTCCAATGCACTTCTACCGTAGTCTGTTTTCGATGGAAAGTTGACCCGACTTAGAGGCATTTTCAGGGGAAGAGTTCTTGACGAAAGTTGTAGATACTAAAATGAGCTTTCCAACGCATTTTGAATCACATCAATCGGAGGTCTACAACTCAAGTTATGATTTTTTTACCGAACTGCTGGAACTTCGGGACGAACCGGAGATATTTTTGGCTCAATTGATGCATGTGGGGTGTAATGATGAGTAGTAACATGCTTGTAACTAACTCTTGCATGACTCATCACCTTCACATGTTTAACTAATCATCACCTCTCACATGCATCTTGGCTAGCAAAAATATCTTGGATATTTTCTACAACTTCCTAGCATATTCCTAGCATATTCCTTGCATGTTACTTGCATGTGGCATGTAATGATTTCTCCTAACAATCTTCACATGCTCCTACATGACTCACCACCTCCATGTGAAGACTAATGATGGCAAATATTCTCCAAGATCACCTTCACATGCTAACTCATCATTACCTCCATAACAAACTTCCAACCTCCCCCAAATACTACCTCCCTTTTAACTAACTTCTTACCTCCCCAAATGAACCTATCCTTATACAATCTCTCCTATATATACTCCTCCATATCCATCCATCTTCCTTGCCCCTCCTTGGTCACTTTTGGCCAAGCTTTTACTTTTCCCGTCTTTTATGTAAATACTCTGTAGGCGTTATGCCGAGAATAAATTAGAATAGTAGTACTGTTGTAATGCTGGAGCTACGGCCCTGATTCTGAAATCATAATCGAGGATGATTGGCTAAGGTCTCTAAGCTAGAACCATCGTTGTGAAGCCACCATCACCGGAATAAATAAGGATTTCGCTTTAATTCATTTTCGTAAGTTATCTTGTTCTTCCTTCATGTTTTACTTTGTTTAAGTGCAATGTGTATGAACAATATGTGTGTTGCATGATATTCGAATTTAGATACGGAAGTTGATGAATTCGTAGATTACCGTGAAGGAGAATGATAATATTCTTCCAACATACGTAAGTTGAGGGTGAATGTTGTCAGATTAGGATTTATATCCATATCTTTGATCCGTAAATGCTTTAGTTGTACCGAGAGTGGTGAACTAATTAAAAGGCGATGAACCGAAAGGGAAAATGCCTCTTTAGCGGATAATAATCCAAGAACTTACGAATGAATATGTGTCTTTCTTGTTATTTTCGGTGGGGTGGTGGATCATCGGTGCGTTCTAGTTGTTTTAAATTATAAATTTTCACGTATCGTATTTATTTTCACGTTTGCTACCTTAGTTTGTTAATTGAAAATCCGAGATCATAATCATCAACTTTATAAAAGAAATCGAAGGCAAAAACTCTTTTTCGTACAAGTCCCTGCGGATACGATCCGGTTTCACCACTATAGCTGCGAGCCTTCGCACTTGGGGCTGACATCGGTTTTATTTTATTACTTGTTATCTTTTGCTTTGTATGCCTCTACTTTCAAGTAATTTAGCAAAAGGACCCTTACTTTGCCCCTTTTCTGTAAATCGTCCATAAAATTCACCACCCCGATCTGATCTCACCACTTTAACTTTTCTATCTAGTTGCCTTTCCACCTCATTTAGAAACACCTCAAGGGTATTAACCGAATGAGTCTTTTCATGCAATAGATATGTGTAACCATAACGTGAGAAGTCATCGATAAAAGTGATAAAATAAGACTCACCACTCCAAGAAGGAGTATCAAAAGGACCACAAATATCGGTGTGAATTAACTCTAATAGCTGAGTGCTTCTTGTGGCGGGTTTCTTTAATGTATGTTTAGTTTGCTTACCCTTAATGCAATCTATACATACCCCAAAATCATTAAAATCCAAATTAGGTAAAATTTCATCTTTTACTAATTTTACCATTCTTTCCTTGGAAATATGACCTAGTCGTTTATGCCACAAAGAAGCCGAATTATCATTCGGTGCACTACGTTTAACACCCCTACTCTCAATATTAAATAAGGATTCAGAAATTTTTTTATCCAAATTGAACCGATACAATGAATCTACCAAAGTACCACTACCATAATAATAATTATTTCGGTACAAAGTAAATACATTATGTTCAAATTTAATACTGAAATTTAAAATGTCAAGTTTGCTTAATGAAACAAGATTCCGAGCACAGTCGGGTACATAAAGACAACCATACAGGTCTATATGACAACCAGTGTCTAAGACCAATCTATACGTGCCGATACCCTCGATACGTGCCTTCATCCTGTTTCCCATCCATAAGAACTCATCATTTCCTTTTAAAATTTGCATTGAACTGAATCCCTGTTTAATGTGAGATACGTGAGTAGTAGCACCAGAATCTAACCACCAAGTATTACTAGGTACTTCAATAAGATTTGCCTCAAAACAAACATAAGCAAAATATGTACCTTTCTTTTCGAACCAAGCTTTTCTCTTCGGACAATCCTTCTTGAAATGCCCCTCTTTCCTACAAAAGTGGCACCTCAACACCTTCTGGATTTTACCATCATGTCCTTTCAAGAGATCCTTGCCTTTATGCTTGTTCTGTTTACCCGGTCTAACTTTACTGCTGCTCGCTCCATCAAAACCTACAAAGTGAACAGAATGGTCTCTTATCTTCTTTAATCTCCCTTCCTCCTGTATAAGCATGGCTTTCAATTCACGGAAGTTCCATTTATCCTTTATGGTGTTATAGTTCACTTGGAACCGACCAAATTCAACAGGCAGAGAGTTAATGATAAATTGAACCAAAAACGTTTCATTCACTTCCATTCCCAAGGTTTTTAATTTAGCTGCAAGGTTTGACATATGAGTGACATGATCATAAATAGACTGAGACCAATCGAACTTTTTAGTGGTTAGCTGGTTCATTAGGCTTCCCACAATCGATTTGTCAGCCAACTTGGATTGCGAACACTCTTTGACCTTATCAATGAATTCCTTGGCTTTTTCTGTTTTAGGCATTGATGGTTTGATGCTTTCGGCCGTTGCCATTCTCATTAGGTTTAGACTTAATCTGTTTGAACGCTCCCAGACCTCATAACGGGCCTTTTCAGTTTCGGAGCTTTCAGCTGTTAGGATTGGTTCATCATCTGTGAGAATAGCAAGGTCTAAAGCCATAACACCCAGTGTAAACCGGATTTGTTCAGACCATTCTTCATAATTCAGCCCATTGAACTTTACAACAGAATTAGCCGATGCATAAAAATTGGAAGTAGCTGCAAAACAATTTCAACATGCTTACCTATTAGTGCTTTGAAAAACAATTCAGACATATATATTTATAAACTTTAAGACACACATCCAAGCGACCTTTGGGCAACACTTAAATGTATGCATCTTTCATCGATGTTATAAATCACTTTAACAATCAATCACTTAAGTACCTAGAAAAACAAATGTGTCATCTTTGGATGTCCACACCATCTAACCAAGTAAGCATAAATGATTAATCCTTTTCATTTTATCAACTATGCTTAATGATCCATCTTTGGATGATCTCCCAAAACATAGTTAATAAATGATTGATCAATCAAACTTTACTTATAACATCCTTACTTTAATCATGATCAATCATAAACTTTACATGTAAATGTAAGTGTTTCGTGTCATATAACAAGGCCACTTTGGTGACTAACATGTTATAAACAATAAAACACATAACACAATACAATTTTATGGAATTCTGGGCGAAATTTTTGGCATATCAACATGAAAATTTCCAGAAATTTTACCATTTCTTTATGGTGCATATAAACACTTTTATTGCATCTTACAGGCAAATTTCTTCATAAATCCCAACACGAATGCATAATGATAATTTTCAATTCATTCAAATTCCAAACATGAAAATTTTTTTTATTTATAAAATTCATATAATTTTGATGAACTTCATACTATCAAAATTACATACTTTTCATAGTGGATTGGTCAAATCTAAACCTTGCTCCGATACCAATTGATAGATTACTTTAATCCTTTCATCAAACTTCAATATTCATGAAGTTTAATCCAAGATCATAGATTCAGTTCAATCCAACTATTATACCTTTAATGTATAAATGCATACCTTTATCTTCATGGTGATCCATATTGAATGCTTTTAGATTGATCTTTGATGTTGATTGATTATCCTTCCTCAACTCTTTCAATTCCTTTATTGATTCTTTCAATGGCACAAGAATCACCGTTTCATAATCTTCTATTTATAACCTTTCAATATACCCTTTCAATATTGTAGTGAATAACTACTTGTAAGCAACCTTTTATGTGATGTCCCTTGTCTTATATTTATAGACATCCAAAAGGTGTCTCTTCAGATGAAGAGACACAAACCGAAGGGTCACGAACCAAGAGGTACGAACCGAACCGGTGCCATAAAAAGGGGTACGAGCATTGAAGGGGTATGAACCTTTATGTATCAATATAGATTATTATCTTTATATTATCATATGAGTGAGGTCGGAGGGAATTCACACTCCGGGAATACAACGTCTTTACTCCGAACTGAACCATCACAGTATCAGCTATAATGTTGTATCCAAATACCTTAATGTTTATATTAGTAACACTAAGGCCATATAGAATATTATATCATATTCTAACAAAGGTCTCACCTATAATGCAATTCATTGCTTCTTCGCTAAATGTCTTTTTACATTCCTCTAATTGGTCATTGAGCTCTTCTACCGTAAATGAGTTAACAACATAATTTCATGTTGTCATTAAATTCATCCAAACCACGCTCGTCGTCTTTGTCTTCAAGTTTACAACAAGACCCTTTTTGATATGTTGCCGGCATAATTGATTCTTTGCTTTATGGAATACAACACGTACTGTATTCATTAATGCCTCTTCTCTATCTGTCACAATACAAGCTATATTCTCACTTTTGTCACCTATTGCTCGTTGAAAAATATCCACAACCCATGTGTAGTTCTCTGCCATTTCCAAACATAACACTGCAAACCCCACTGAGAAAGACAAGTCCGTAGAAGTAACACCAACAATCTGCAAAAGCGTCATCTTGTACTTGTTCGTCTTGTACGTACAGTCCATAAGCATTACGAAAGGGAAGCATCTAGCAAAAGACAAACTATCGGTATGTGCCCAAAAACATCCTTCACTACATTATTGTCTTTTCTGCAGTGAACAAAAGAGTTGGATTTATCCGCAAGATTGAATACTTGTTGCATCACAGAACGCCCATATCGTGCTTTCTTTCTTATCTTCGAATGGATGTTGTATATTGTCTTCTATGACGTGCAATTATTTTTATTTTCCGTTCTCAACTACCTCATTATGTGTTTGGGAAAAATACCATTCTGGGTCATTCTAGCAACCTCGTCAATTTTTTCTTTATCAATTCTTCCAAGGTATGTATGGCCCTCATCAAACTTGACAGAGTTGTGATTATGAGTCCTATTCAAGACATCTACCGTCCAAAACACCTTCATTCTACCTTGCATGGTTTTTAATAAGAATGGACATCCATATTTCCTTGTCGATGATTCCCTTGGTGCGTTCTTTCCGGTACCACCCACTTAATTTTTTTCTCATTTTTACCTCCTTTGCAATTGTCCATTTGTACTCCACCCCCTCACATTAGAATTTTATGTACGGCGTCTATTTTCTAGTCAGATCTGATCTCAACTTAATAAGGACAACCCCATTTGATCTTGCCAATTCCGTTAGATATTCGGTTACCTTTTCGTGCGTATCAAATGCCGGTTAGAAAAATAAAATGTAATCAATGTAAATCAAATTTACATTGCAAAAATAATACAAAAATATGTTTATAGTACATACACAGTCGGTTGTAAAAAGTGAAGTCATGTCGATTGATAGCTCTTCATGCACAATACAATTCAGTCGTCATGACGATTGTTAAGAAACTCTTGATCCTCATCAATCATAACATCAACCAAATGCTGAAAAAATGCAAATTTGTATTAGCTACATTCCAGTTAAATTACAAAAACCGAAAAATATGTTTACTTAAATGTTGCTTACCTCAAAAAACTCTGCATCGTCTGTACTTATACACAAATCATCCATTGGTCTCTTGCCCTTGTCCTTCTTTGCTCCATCACATGAATAGAATACGAAAATTAACAAGTCAATGATACAGAAATACAAGGACATGGTCGACTATGAATAAAAGACTGTAACATCGGTGATCGTGATGTTGGTGTACAAGACAAACGTCAGAACTACTGACGTCTTCTGAACGACAACATAGCCGACGTTCTAGTACAGAAAAAACATCAGAGTTCCCGACGTTCGAACATTTCAGTCTACTTTTCAGGCTTCGTATATTAACGTCACCCACATTGGCGTTGTGTTTCAAACACAACGTCAGTGACGTTACTGAAACAGAACGGTTGGGGACGCTGCAATACGTAACGTAACGCTGAATAAACCTTATAATCAATCGGAAAACAAAAATACTCGATTTTTATCACCCAAATCATGGTGTTACATGTTATTGATGCATAATAAGGTAACCCATTCACAAATTTCAAGTATTAATGATAAAAATTAGTGTTTAAACATAAAAAAGTAACAATTTTGATTGCATTGGTGCTTCCGTTTGGCTTGGAAATGATATGCCTTCAAGCGAGATTCGATCAATTTCTTCATTAGAATGCATTTGAGGAGGAATGAAATGAGTAGATTGAACTTGGTTTTCTTGAAGGTTTGTATGAGAAGATGAAAAAGAATTCATCTTTTTTGTATTTATATAATTGTTAAGGTGATGAAGAAGAATGTTGTGATGAATAAGAAGATAATGTGTAGTGTTTATTATTAATGGAATTGATGAAGAAGAAGGATGATGAAGATGAAAGAGTTTTGATATGAAATTATTGATGATGAAGAATAAAGGGTGTTTTGGATTAATGTTAAGATTTGTGGAAGATATGAATTATTGATTAATCATAAGATTATATTATAAATAAATGATTAAAATGTTCTCTTAATTTAATAAAGGACTCGATTGTATCTATATATAATATATACAGGAGGGGATTTAACCCAATTACCCGCTTTGACCCGCTCCATACCCGACCCAAATCCGTAAAATATGAAGAAAAAGAAAAAGAAAAAAAACCTACCCTAATTAGAAATTTCGAAAATAGGAAGGAGAAAAAAAACCTTCCCTAATTAGAAATTTCGAAAATATGAAGGGAAAAAAAACAAAACAAACCTACTCTAATTAGAAATTTCGAAATAAAGAAAAAGAAAAACAAACCTACCCTAAAATATGAAGAAAAAGAAAAAGGAAAAAAAAACCTACCTTAATTAGAAATTTCGAAAATAGGAAAAAAAAAAAAAAAAACTTCCCTAATTAGAAATTTCGAAAAAATGAAGGAAAAAAAAAACAAACCTACCCTAATTAGAAAATTCAGCTACTCTAATTAGAAAAATTAATTAAAATTTGATTTACCTAATAAATACCATATTTTTCCTAATCTTTTTCTAGCTCACATTCTTTTCCAATCTTTTTCTAGCTCACATTCACTTCATTTCATATTCACCTATTCATCTCACTTCATTCATCCATTCCATTGGCAGTCTATGGTATTACATTACATTGTCTAATTTTTTAATAATGCTCATTCATCTCATTCAAATCATCTATACAACTCATTTGATTCATCCATTTGTGCGGATATTTAGCTCCGTGCAAAGCACGAATTGATTCATCCCTTTTTGCATACATATGGCGGATTTTTTTAAATAATTTTTCTTTTGTCATTCTTTATATGTAATTGATTTGTGCAGACATCTACCTCTGTGCAAGGTACGAATTTTTGAATTTGTGTTATAATTTTATTTGTGCATATATTTTTTTATTTTTTATTTTTACTTTTTTAGGATTTACTTGATTCATCCATATGTGCAGACATTTAGCTCCGTGCAAGGCACGAATTGATTCATCCCTTTGTGCATACATATGACGGATTTTTTTTAATAATTTTCTTTTGTCATTCTTTATATGTAGTTGATTTGTGCAGACATCTTCCTCCGTGCAAGGTATGAATTTTTGAATTTGTGTTATAATTATATTTGTGCATTTAAAAAAAAAAACCTTTTTAGGGTTTAATCTGAAATTCATAATTTTAGGGTTTAGGCTGATATTCATATTTTGTTAATTTTTTCAAAAAAAAAAATGGCGGATTTTTTTTAAAACATTTTTCCTTTTGTCATTCTTTATATGTAGTTGATTTGTGCAGTCATTTAGCTCCGTGAAAGGTACGAATTTTTGGATTTGCATTCTAATTTTATTTGTATATATTTATGTTATTTTTTAGGGTTTAATTAGAAAAAATCATATTGTCGGGGTTTAGCCTAATTTTTTAAGGGTTTATGTTGATATTAAAAAAAGGCATATTTTTGATAAATATGGAGGATTTTTTTAATTTTTTTTTCTTTTGTCATTCTTTATATGTATTTGATTTGTATAGGCATCTAGCTCTGTGCAAGGTACCAATTTTTGAATTTGCGTTTTAATTTTATTTGTGCATATTTTTGTTATTTTTTTAGGGTTTTAGGGAAAATAGCATTAGTGAGGCAATTAGTGTTTTTTTATTTTTAAATTAGGGCAGAATATAGTATATAATAATTGATTAAAATCAGAATCAATCATCAGTATTAGACAAATACAAATAAATGTAATCATTTATTACCTCAAAATAACTACTTACAATTCACACTAATTACTAAATATACAATAACAAATTAATAGTTACACTTCACAATAATTACAAAATTTTAGTGTGTAATACAATAGTTGATTAAAATTTGAATGCATTATAATTAATAGAACAATGAAAATTTTTTATCAACCAAACATGATACAATAATTGTTCAACAAAAAATTGGAATAATTTAAAAACATAGACCGAATATGTCATTTAATAAAAAATATTCTCATATTAAATTCATCCCTATAAATTAGTCATGCTAATTAATATCAAATATTCTTAAATTTATGGTACTGAATGTGAAATATCACATTAGGTTTTTTTTTGAATGTCACATTAGGTTATAATATTTAATAAATGATAAATTTAATTTTACCAATCAATGTAAAAATATTCTAGCATTAAATAACATTTTGATAAATATATAAACTCAAATATGTTATTTAATAAAAAATATTGAGACATTAAATACATCCCTTAGAAATTATCTATCCCAAAATAATGTCAAATATTGTTAAATTTATGTCACTTAATGTGAAATATTTTTCCATTAAAGTATAATATTTAAAAAGTAATATATGAAATTTGATTTTCTACTAAATATCCTCTCACTCCAATCACACTTCTTACACTTCAAAATAATTACTTTGACTTTTTAAATTTTAATTTTCCTAATAAATAACATCCCTCTCAAATGACACTATTTATAGTTCACACTTATTACAAAATTTGACTTTATCAAATTGATTTTTCTAATAAATAACATATCTCTCCAATCACACTAATTACAGTTCACACTAATTATAAAATTTAAATTGTTATAATTTGATTTTCGTAATAAACAACCTCTCTCTCCAATCACACGTTCACACGAATTAATTTTTTTGACTTTCTAAAATTTGATAGAATCATTAATAGACAAATACGACTATAATGATATTTATAGTATACAATAGTTGATTGAAATCAGAGTGAATCATAATTAATAGAAAAATATCAAAAAAAATTCAAACATGCACTAATTAAAATTTTTGATTTTCTACTAAATAACCTCTCACACTAATCACCCTACTTACACTTCACAATAATTACAAAATTTGACTTTTATTGGAATAATTTGAAAATATAGACCTAATATGTCATTTAACACAAAATATTCTCATATTAAATATATCCCATTAAATTAGCCATCCTAATTAATATCAAATATTCTTAAATTTATGGCACTTAATGCGAAATATCACATTAAGTTTTTTTTAAATGTCACATTAGGTTAGAATATTTACTAAATGAAAATTTTAATTTTTCCAATCAATGAAAAATATTTTAATATTAAATAACATTTTGATAAATATATACACTCAAATATGTAATTTAATACAAAATATTGAGACATTAAATACATCGCTTCTAAATTATCCATCTTAAAATAATGTCAAATATTCTTAAATTTATGTCACTTAATGCAAAATATTTTTTATTAAAGTATAATATTTAAAAACTAATAAACGAAATTTTATTTTCTACTAAATATGCTCTCACTCCAATAACACTACTTACACTTCACAATAATTACAAATTTGACTTTATAAAATTTGATTCTCCTAATAAATAACTTCTCCCTCAAATGACACTATTTAGAGTTCACACTTATTACAAAATTCAACTTTATCAAAATTGATTTTTCTAAAAAATAATCTCCCTCTTCAATCATATTAATTACAGTTCACACTAATTACAAAATTTAAAATTATAATTTGATTTTCGTAATAAATAACTTCTCTCTCCAATCACACTAATTATGGTTCTCACAAATTAAAAATCAGAATCAATCATAATTATTAGTCATCTCAATTAATTACAAATATTCTTGAATTTATGGCACTTAATGCGAAATATATACTTAAAAAATGATAACTTTAATTTTACCAATCAATGCAAAATATCCTAACATTAGATTACATTTTGAAAAATATCTAAACTTAAATATATCTGTGTATTGCACGGGGACGTATGGTGGGTATGGTATGGTAAGGTGGTGGGGTGGGTAAGGTATGGTAGGGTAGGTAAAGTGAAGTGGTGGGAAAGGTAGGGTTGCTAGGGTAGAGTAGGGTAGGTTGGGGTAGGGTGGGTAAAATAGGGTTGAGTGGTGGGTAAGGTAGGGTTGAGTGGAAGTAAGGTGATGTGGGGTGGTGTGGTGGGTAAGATTGGGTTGAGTGGAATGGTGGGTAGGGTAGGGAAGGGTAGGGTAGGGTAGCGTAGGGTAGAGTATGGTTGGATAGGTTGGGGTAGTGGTAAGGTAAGGTAGGGTGGTGTGGTGGGTATATAGGGTTGAGTGGAATGGTGGATAGGGTAGGGTTGTGGGGTGGGTAGGGTACGTTGGGGTGGTGGGTAGGGTAAGGTAGGGTAGAGAAGGATGGGGTGGTGGGTAAGGTAGGGTGGTATGATGGGTTACCAGGTAGGGTAGGGTAGGGGTGGGTGATATTGGAGTATAGTATAGTAGGTAATGGGTAAGGTAGGTAGGATGTCGAGGGCAAGATATGGTGATATTGGGTAGGGTAAGATAGGGTAGTGAGTAGGGTATGATAGCGGTGGGTAGTGGTGGGTGGGAAGAGAGCCAGAGTGCAATGGGGTATGGCGTAGGGCAACCCTACCCTTCTCCTATATCCTACCTTATGAACCATACCATACCCTACTCCAGCCAACCTTAATTCACTACCATGCTCTACTTATCACTCAATGTGTCATCTTTTATATAATTCATTCCAATCTTGCATATTCCAAACGCAGTAATATAATTAATTTATTCCATTACATTCCATTTCGTTCTATTGTTTTATTCCATTCAATTTAATTCCTGCATAACAAACATGCCAACAAAAATCATCTTTTCATCCTTAAAAAAAAAATCTTCTTTTAAAATATATGTTCTCCCGTGTAATGTTAAAAGTAGAAATATAACCACAATTATTGGCATCAGTGTAGCTTTTGGACATGTTGTGTTGTCTGTTTTTGACTCTATCTGACGCCGGAAACAAATATTAATCTTAAACAAAAGAATTTTAATAGCTTGCATTACAATAAGTTTGAAAAGACTTTGTTTTGTAGTACATATTATGCATACTAATTGAATGTAATCACATTATCATACGTCCCCGTGCAATGCACGGGTTATTGACTAGTTTTTATAGAATCATGGTATACAAAATAATTTGCGCTTATTTGATGGCAAAAAAAATTTAAAGAATATTGAAAATAAATGTGGTGTCAACGGTAAAATTGTGATGCCGATTAAAGACGCTAAATATATATTCTATCCTTATAGCATATTGAAAAAATAAAAAAGAAATAAAGAAAAAACAACAAACGCCGGTGCTCTTGCTTTCGATATATTCCAAGTGCACATTCTTAATTGCTGCAGCGTCTTTACCCAAGTTAACTTTGCGGCACTAAGATTGCGTGCTTCGTCGCTCACCATTTTACTCTTTATCTCTGTTCTATTGCTGTAAATTGAAATTTACTTCTCATCTTTGGTACATTTTGCAGTTTCTTTCTTCGGGAAATTTGGTCTTCAGCGTTCGTTGAATTAGATACAGCAGTTCACAATGAATCGGAAGACCGATCCGAATCCGTTTGACGAGGAACCGCAAGAAGTCAATCCATTTTCGGTAATCGACATTGTCTATTTTTAGTTAATTTATAAGTGTATTGTAGATTCTCGTTTCCTCCTTTTTCGATTGGATCTGCCTTTTTTTCACCATTTTTTCCGTTAGTTTTGATGTTTAGTAGATCTTTGGCTAAATTGATGATTTGGCTTCCGAGAGAAAAATGCTGTAAATTCTGAAAACATTTTATTTTTGTAGCAAGTTTGAAAAACCCTCTATTTATTAAATATGAAGGCGGAAAATTATTGAACAATGTGATAGGCTGCTACTGTTAGATCACTAATTCGAGTTTGGATCGCTGTGCCGATTATGCTCTTAATGATTTCCATAAAAAATTTCTGCTGTTAATGATGTAAACAGTCGTTACTGCTCGTTTGATACTAGATCTTTTTGTACAAACAGATTTGTTTATTCGTGGTTTTTGTGTTATTTTTGTTTGTTGTTGTTGTTGTTTTGATTGATTTTGGTAAAGACCACATTAGGTTAGGACCATGACTTCAACGTCTACGTTGTGTAATGGTAGTTTTCCTAGGTTGATTACTTCAGCTGGACTGAATGCTATTTTACTCTACAGATCTCATTGTCATGTGTTGACTTAGTTGATCTTAATTTGACTTGTTCTGAATATGTTTTCTTATGAAATCATTCCAAGAGTTGTGAAGTTCCATGCTGGTTTCGCATCATCATACTAGTTGTGCTTTCTTGTATATTGTGTTGATACCCATGAGTCATGCCACATAAATGCTCTACTCCGTTGCACAAAAGCCTCTTATCAATGCCGATTTTACTTTATATTTGTGTAAGTAGTGTCGTAACTCAAACCCTGGTTATCTGTTCAAACCCTGGTTATCTGGTCAAACCCTGAGTCCCCGACAATAACTAATGTTGCCAACAGTGCTCATTTAACCCATGACACAGACGCACCAAAACAAATATTCGTTTTATTTTTTACCATTTTTTTTGGCTTGATACAGATAGAAAAAGGTTGAATGAGCTCCACATGTTTGGAATTTCAGTTTACTGTGGTGATGCATCATAGTACATACGTATCTACTGTAATTGAACTTCTGAGCCAGAACTTTCTTAGTTTTAAACTTATTCTGAATCTTTGGGGTTGTCTGTTCTATTCCTCAAATATTTTCTTGGATGGAGTAGAAGGGGCAACAACAATAGGAGCCTTGATAACAGATTACATTATCGAATGCGTAGGGTTCAGTTTTGGATAACATTTCCATGGTAAAATAGTTGGATTTCCTTTCAAAGCCCTGAGAGGGTACATTTCTAATAAGAATGACACACTTGACTTCTTCTTAACTTTTTTTTTTTTGGGGGTGGAGGTTAGAGCCAGATCCTTGAATAGGTAAATATAATGTCCTAAAGCTCATGTTGGTGTTCCTTTGTACCACATTGAATTTATTATGTTGATATCTTGAAGTCACTCTGGTGGAATATGATGGTGTCTGGTTGACTTACAAAATTTTCCTGAAAATTGATATTCTAATTGAAATTTGAAACCAGGAAAACCTTCTGAATAGATTTTCCAAATTTTGAGTGCTTTGTTGTTGTAATCCGATTGCAACTGAAAAGTAAATTGTGATAACATAGCTCTCATGTCATCGGTTCCATTGTGATTCTTACCAGAACAAGTTATATTTGCATTTCGGGTGTAGGAACTTTCTAGGGGCTTAATTAATAATCACACGCCTTAACTTTTTGGAAAGTTGCACCTAGGGTCGTTGTAGTAAATTTTATCACATGCAACATATGATATGCCATCTATGCAATACAATATTTAAGGTGTTCTATGGCAATTGACCAACACTTCTCCGAGGCTGGTTGTGAAGCCCTCCCCAGTGTAATCTGAATGTTTCTGATAATTGTATGCAACTCTGGAGGAATACCGTCTGTATACATAATTATGAAATTTCAAATTTAATGTATATTGTGGATTCATTGATACTGCAATTTAGAAGTTACTCTATATTGTATACTCAAGGAGTTCTTGAGTTTCCACAAGGAAACAACTACACATCACGCTTTATTTATGTCCCATTGTTGTAACTGTAATGTGTTTTGTCTGCCAACTATCAAATGAAACGAAAAAAGAGACAAAAACACACCTTTTAGCTACAGTGCTGAGTTAGTCCAGGAATTTTCAATATTGTCAGAACATTTCATGCGTAAATTGCGTTCTGTTCAAAGCATAGCGAAATGTTAATGCAATTAAGCGTGCCTATGTGCTGACTGCAGTTTCATATTGGGATGAAGCATGCCTATGTGGTGACTACCTATTTTCACTAAGCCGCTCTACTTTTTGTTGTCGAGCCGTTTGTTTGCTCAGTATCTCTTTCGGTAACATTATCTAATGGTGCATCGGAATGTCTGCTTATGATGAAACTACCAATACCGGTTCAAAGTTAAACTACCTTATGCCACCAATGATAGGGGTTGTCATTGTATGACCAGAGGTCACAAGTCCAAGTTGTGGAAACTATCTCTTATCGAAATATAAGTTAAGGCTGTGAAAGCTGCTGCCATGTGACCATAGGTCTTGAGTTGAGCTGTCGAAATTGAAACCCTTTACAGAAATGTATTAGATTACGTATAGACTTTCATGCATTGGAATGGCCTTTGTTGCTTCCAATCCATATTTTCCTCTAGCTTAATTTTATTTTGATTCATTTATTATTATTATTATTATTATTATTATTATTATTATTATTATTATTATTATTATTTATTTATTTTTCTTTCTTTTTTGGTTTGCAAACTTCTAGCTTATTCATTTTGATATCTATTTTATCACTCTCATTTCAATACTGTCTTGTCCTTGCTTTTAGTGCTCCACTCAACCAGATCCTAGGACATTGTGGCGTCTTATGTTAATATACACTTCTCTGCTTCATCCACTTTGCTTGAATTCTATGCATAACACGCTTTTGTTTCATCTGTGTTTCAGTAAGATTTATAATGGATACTCAGGTATAGGCCCTGTCAATCTTCTGCAATGATAAATGGTTCATTATAACTCTTGTTGCTGAACTTAGGTTTTTTCTTGCTGTTTTTGCATGATAGTTTTTGAAACCTCTCCATAAACTATTTTGTTGCGAGTAATATGCATGATGATATTATCGCCCTTAATGCATCTAGTAACTTCATCATGACCAAAGAGAAGAGACAGGCTCTTATAGTGATTCTTATATAAGCCACTTGTGATAAAAAATCTCTCGGCCTTTGTCCTGGCAGTTATCTCCTATTAAGTTACTCTTACATTTCTCTTTTCCAAAATCGTTTACATGATCTACGTATGAAGAATATGCCTCCTCAAGAGCAATTTGATTTCTCTAAAGTTTGTATAGTTTTGTCCATTCTCTTTTCTATTGAACAATGGTACCAACACAAGTTCTTATTGGATCATGATACCCTCTGGTAGCAGATCAATTTTTTTTATATTACTGTCCATATGTGTTCTGAACTATGTCAAAAAATTTCAGTTAATAGCTATCATATTATTGCAGAATGGTACTGCTGCTGGCTCAAAATCTCGGTTTCCACAAATGATTTCTAGCACGTTTGGTTTCGGGCAGAAGCATGATGCAACTGTTGATGTACCTCTGGATACGCGGAGTGTAATGGCTGTACTGTGTTTTATACATTCGTTGTCTCTTCTTATACACCTACAATTTATTTATGTGTTTTTGTACAATGATAGGGTTCGAAGAACACAGAAAAGGAACTTGCTGAATGGGAAGCAGACTTGAAAAGGAGGGAACGGGTATAAGTTCCTCCATATTAAAGATTTTCTAAAGTTAATTATGATTTTGTAGTTCGGACTTAAAACTTGGTTCTAGTTGTTATGTATTAGAGTCTGGCTTTCTGAAGTCATAATTGATACATTTTCGTTAAGTCTAATGGATCGCCCCTTGCCCTTTTTTCATGTTGATTTTGTTGGGCATGTGCTAGTTGGCATTTTATTCTTTATGAGTGGCACTTATTTGGGGCTATTGCAGGATATTAAGCGCAGGGAAGATACTGTAGCCAGTGGTAAGATATGATACATAAACAATAATTTCGATGACACTTCATAATTTACTCACATTATAATATTCATGATGCTTAAATTTCAGCTGGCGTCCCTACAGATGATAGAAATTGGCCTCCCTTTTTCCCTATTATTCATCATGACATAGCTAATGAAATTCCTGCTCAGGCTCAAAGGTTACAGTATCTTGCGTTTGCAAGTTGGTTAGGTATGTTATCCTTCGTCATCAGCCTTTCAGCTACTCTGTTTGTTCGTCGTTTGGATAGTAATATAATTGCTGTTTATTTTATTTTATTATTATTTTTTTGTTGTGAAACCTTCTTAACCGCTAAAGCTAATCGTCACTTGGTAAGAACATTAGTGAGAGCTGGTTACCTTTTTGAGGCTAGTGTACGTTTCTTTATTGTCTCTAATTAGGATTTTTCACTAAAATTACATTTTGTCTGTTCCTGTGCTTTGATGTTCTCTTGTAGAGATTATTGTTTTATTCGGTATCAGATTTTCGTTCTTGCATCCGTTTTACTATGAAAATTGTTCATCGTGAAGAAATTCACTAATTGCTGAATGAACATGTTGAAATACATTAGCATTGCAATCTTCATTGTCATTGTTGCTTTTCTCAAAAGTAATGTTTGTACCCAATTTGTTTGAACAAACTAATTCCAGGAACATAGGGTTGCCAACTTTAATACATAGGGGAGAGTCGGTGCTGTGTGAGCGTCATGTTATTTTTGGATGTTTCATCTTGCGATCATTACAAGTGGTTTGCTCTATTGCTTTGGCGTTTAAGACTGACATCATCTGCAGTAGACAAGTTACTGCTTCTATACTAAACTGAAAAATAAGCCTTGTTTCTGGAACAGTTTAAGTGTAATAAAGAAATAGCGAGGGGCAGCAGGCCCTTTTTGCAAGTTCTTTACCTTGAAAACAAATCATATGCAGTGTCTGAGTTTTTGGCAGTGGCTCTCATCATGTTAACATGCGGACTACTTTTTTTAGGCTTAAGTTGACATTTTGTTCTAAATTCGATCTAGTTTCTTGCTTACAAGATGCACATAAGCTTGGAATTTGTCTTTCCCCGAGTGACATTGTGCATCTTTGGATTTTCAATGCAGGCATTGTTCTTTGCCTTGTGTTTAATGTTGTTGCAGTAACTGCATGCTGGATAAGGAATGGTGGTATGGTTATACTCTTCTATGTCGAGCTTAATTGACGTTGCTCATCATTTCGGAGGATTTGTACTTCATGTGTTTGTTTGATGAATTGCAGGAGTCAAAATCTTCTTACTTGCTATTATCTATGCCCTTCTTGGAATCCCGCTTTCATATGTACTTTGGTACAGGCCCTTGTATCGGGCTATGAGGTATTAACTTCAATTAACTGATTTGACTTTTTGGAGTTGGTATCTATCAGGTTTTAACTTTCATTTCGGTTTTCTGATTTTTTGCGCGACTTTCAGAACTGACAGTGCTCTGAAGTTTGGGTTGTTCTTTTTGCTGTACTTGGTATGCTCTCTTGATAATTAAATATCATTTTACTTGTACTTTTTTTTTTGTATGCTTTGGTGGAGTATGATGTTGGTTTTCCTTGTGCACAGCTCCATATTGGTTTCTGCATATTTGCAGCCATTGCTCCTCCAATCATCTTCCATGGGAAATCACTAACGTAGGTCTTTTACGTAATGTTCCTTGTCATTTCAAACTTTGAACCACCTGTTTGTTGTCTGAATTAATAATTAATTAAAATTTATTAAGCAACAAACTTTTTATAGTTTCAGTTTCGAGCCCTTATGTTTAGGAAGATGCTCACGTTCAAAATTATAATTCTTTCTTCTGAATCTCAGGGGAATACTTGCAGCAATTGATGTAGTGGGTGATCACGTGGTAGTTGGGGTGAGTTTATCTTTTTATGAGATTGGAATGTTTATTTATTGTGATGTGATGGCCACTGCATCTGACTACCATTTTGGAATTTATTAAGTTTTAATTAATATTATTAGAATCTGTCTTATGTTTCTATGTATGGATGGCATCATGTTCTGTTTAACCTGTTGGGTAATCATTTAACATATTATATATATATTTGATTAAATGCAGATTCTTTACTTCGTTGGTTTTGCCTTGTTTTGCTTAGAATCACTGCTAAGCTTGTGGGTGCTCCAGGTTTGTATCTTGAAATCATTTTTCCTGTTTTATCAACGAGCTACATATACCTCATTTTTCTCAAGAGGAAATCTTCATAACACCACTCTAATACCATAAATAATGAAAATATAAACGACCAATCATCAGCGCTGTAGTAACTAGTCACTTAGAAATTAGATTTAGGAACAGCGGGATCATGTTGCCTTCGTCTCGTTGCCCAATGACCAACGAAGCATTTTGTATATCGTTTCATGCAATTGATATTATTAGCATGCCACATTTCGATTGCTTTATATGCCTTTGATTTTCATGCACAACTAATATCACAACATTTATTCAATAATTGATCAAATGGGATGTACTATGACTATAACAATTGAAAATGATAACCGTCACAACGCACTATGTAGACTTGTATAATGCTTAGATTCTTGTTACTTCCCAACATGTTTTCTGGCTTGATTTTTGTTTTTTCGTTTTGTAGAAAATTTACTTGTATTTCCGAGGACACAAGTAATTCGGCAATTTTTGGTGGCTGTTTCATTCGGGTGCATACACATCTATCTCCCTATGTCAGTTCGATGCATTCAATTTGAACATGGAGTTCTTACAATCCTTAATACGTACACGGTTGTGTAAAATTTTCTTTTTAGTTTGTGAGTATAAATATAAACACATGCTTCTGTTTACTCGTCTCTCTCTCTCTCTCTCTCTCTCTCACCCCACCCACCCCACCCCGCACCCCCCTTGTGTTAACTGTGTGTTCTTGTATTAGTAGTTAGTGAGTTCTGTTTATTCTTGTAGCCTTCCTTGATGGTTGGTTTTCGCTTGCTTATTATGTTAGATCATCATTGGTTTGTAAAAGATTATATTTTTGGTTTGGAACTTTTTCAGCATACAAACTTCTTTGTTTTCATTTTCGGTTATATATTTAGCATGACCCAAACTTAGCGGTTTGGGTCATGTTGATCTGGTTCAACTTCGAAGTGATTTAGTCTGGTTTTTACTATGGTTTTACTATTGAACCATTCAATGTGGATGCCATGTTTTTTTGTCAGTTTTTTTCTTTTTGAAGGGTGTTTGTTATCAGTTTTAAACTTTTAATTGTGGGTTTTATAATGTGAACCATACATTAGGGTTACAAACAAAAACTAGGCCCTACGTTATACAAACTATAAAAAAAAACAAAACAAAAACAATGTATGAATGCTACTATTTGTACCAGAAGAAGTGCTTAAGCCACTTGAATGAATGTGAGGATATAATTCTCGTTAGGAGGACGGCCAATATCGATTTTACCGATGCATCACTTTACCTGTGAACTACATTAGAATTGATATCATGAAAGTTGATTTTGGAGTTAAGAGACGACTTTCTGTAAGTGCATTGTGAGAATCAATTTTGGGAAAGTCAGTTCTTGCTGTAGATCCTATGATTGATTGCATTTTTTTTTTGTCTAAATTTATTAACAATATATTTACACCATTGGCACGATGATGATGAATCAATAATAAATCAAGACTTCAAAAGTGGAAATAATTCGCAATAAATCCGCATTGTGATTCGTTATTTTTCATGATTTGAACGACTCATTGTAGTATGTTCTGATCCTTCAACCTTCTTATTGTCATAATAAATATCAAAACAAGCTCGTAAAATGTCTGGAGCATTGCAGGACATCACAAAATACAGTTAATAACACGAGTCGTCGTAAAATATCGAAGGAGCCCAGTATCGCAATTCGCAAAACATCGCAACAACCTATATCGTGCTCTCACGATGTTTTGAGATGCTTTTACGGTACTTTATTGAGTATTTTTATTATTGCATTAGCAATTTTAAAGTGCTATACACGAGTAGCTTGGTCGTCAAACATGAATACAAGGAACCGGACTCCCGAGAGCACATATGCAAGGACCTGCGCAAAATAAACCACCCTCACAAGGATAGAGGTCGCACTCATCGTTCAACAACCTGAATGCTGATGAAAAAGTTCTAATTTTGACCAATGATTCGCTAATCAAGTTCCTTCTTTCGACACACTGCACTGGCTTCCCCAACATCTGCAATAATATATATATATATTTACGGTTAGTTAGTCAGTCGGTTAATTGGTTAGTCAGTTAGATAGTTGAGCATAACGAGGAGATTCTATTGCGGATGGTTTCTACCACGGAGTCCCTGAAATAACACATAAAATCCCAATGACTTTTAAGTGTATTCAAGAAATACTCGTAAAAACCCTAGTTTTTTTGGGGTGTTATTTCTTAAATATACATAAAAGCACGTAGATCGATCTGGGGATTTTATGTGTTAACACTTAAAAGAACGCTCCATAGTAGAAAGTTTTCCCCGAGTAATGACGACATAGCGAAGACAGCGTAAGATGATCGACTTACATAAATTATCAGCAAAAATACCACAAAACTGGCAGACTTAGCCATGATCTTAATTAATCTTACAAAGAAGGAAGAGGATAACTAGAAATCTTTAAAGCAAGTGAAGAAAAAAGTAATGGTGTATATAGAAATTCTTCACAATTTATTAACATGAAATTTGGTTTATAGGCAATAAGACTTTTTGCTAAGAGTTGGTTTATGAATGAACTCTATTAACTCTCTCCACTTGTCATTTATTACAATAACTTAGGCAATTATTTACCACATGTTTATTCGGTCTATCTCCACTTTTGTTTCTAATCTACTACATCCGTCCCAAAATATACATTCGTTTATTCATTTATTACATTTTTCTTTTTTTACCCCTCGTTTATTATATACTCATCATTCAAGGACGGACCCAAGCCTAGACTTGGGTGGGCACAGCCCCACCAGGATTTTAATTGTTGTACATCGAAAACCTTATGTAACTCAGTCCAACATAATTAGTTATCTTAATCCAGTCCATCCGACCATACAAATATAGTCCATTAGCCCACCTGACCTCCAATTCCTGGTTCCGCCCCTGTCATTATTTTTCACTATTTTGCATTAATAATAGCAAAATGTCATTTTTAGATATATAATCAAAATTAATAACAAATAACAAATTTAACCAACTTTATTAATCTGTGTAAAAAAATCTAGACGGACTTATATTTTAAGACGGATGTAGTATTTTCTACATGAGAATTTAGATACCCACATCGTCATATTTTAATTTTTTTTGATACCTAATTTATTCAAGTAATATAATTAAAGAAAATAATGAAACGATGAAACCAGCATATATAGAGTTAAGTGTGCCAATATGCCGACATTTAGTAATTTTTTTTTTTTTGAGAAAATTTAGTAATTTTTTGGTGTACCATGATCCGATTTTTGGATCACCGTTTCATCAGTTTGAAAAAATCCTATTGGCAGAGAGGATTTGTCCATCAGATATCTCTTAAAGTTCCTTCTGACACACGATTTGGTCAATGACCATTTTAAAATTTGGGATTTTTGTGTCATGCAGATTGAAATGAGAGAATAAAACGAAAGGAAAGAGTTCATTACGTTTTGTTTCCAGCATTACCGTTGGATTTGATTTTTGTTTTCAGCATCACCGTTAGATTTGATTTTTGTTTTTGAAGGAATCCGTTGGATTTTAAATGCTTAAAAATTATTTGAGAACGACTCAGTCATGATTGGATTGGGAGCCGGTCGTTACGGTACACCCCAACTTTATCGATCGTGTAGATATGAAATGAATTTGGGCAAAGAATATTCTATTAGTGTGCACGTATGTCCTTAGGCAACAATACGATGATCCATAGGAGTTCTATTATAGGGTTTGTCATTCTCAATTTCTTCCAACTTAATTGATTTATCCATAGGAGTTGATGAGTTGTAATCAAGAGTTGATCCGGGTTGACTGAGTGTCCAAAATGATGATGCCAAGACTTTCGGGCGAGCCTGCAAAACGAATAAGACGTTAGAGGGCCCGGAGTTGTTTTCCAGGTAGACACTCCGACCTCAAGTTAGTGTTTATGCAAATATTTTATTGATTGTATGTAACTGTGAGTGGGGTTGGGCACGTACCTGGGAATGGGAAAGAAGATCCATTTATAGAGTGCTCCATCGTGGAATGGTGAGTTAATGAGAGATAAACTTAGAGAATAATATTTTGATAACTAATTTCCATCGATCGATTGTCGTCAACAGTACACCATTAATACACTACACAGAATCCAACACAATCTAACAACCTCACTAATAGCATGACAAGTGTCCATGTTAGGTGTCCACATATTAATCACACAAGGACATACTAAACATATAAATACAATTTAGTCCTTATCTTCTAACATTCCCCCTCAAACTAAATGGGGTACACACCACATTGAGTTTGTCTCTAAAGTATGTAAACATTGCGGCATTGAGAGGCTTTGTCAATGCATCAGCCACTTGATCAAAGGTGGGAACACACTGAACCTTCATCGACCTTGCATTACCATGTCTCTCACAAAATGTACATCCAAATCTATGTTACCCTAGAATGCATTACAGGATTATGTGCAAGTGCACCAGCTCCTAGATTATCACACCAAAGAATTGGTTTAGTAGTAGGCTTCACATGTAGTTCGGAAAGAACATTAAGTAACCATTGAGTTTTTGAAGCTGCATTGGCTAAGGCTCGATACTTTGATTCTGTGCTGGAACGAGAAACAACTTGGAAGACCAGGACACTAAGGATCTAGCCAAGAAAATGCAATAGGAAGCAACCGATCTTCTATCTGTCTTGTCACACCCCCAGTCGGCATCACTGAACCTATGGATGTGACGGTTTAAACAGTAGACCATACTGCATGGTGCCTTTGACATAACACAACAGGTGTTTGACAGCTTGCCAATGAGTCAAGGTAGGGACCTGCATATGCTGACTCAGAGAATTCGCAGCAAAGGTCAAGTCTGGCCTGGGAAATGTTAGTTTCTGTAATGCACCCATGGTGCTTCTATATAAGGTAGGATTTTTCATTAACTCAGCTGAGGGTTTGATCTTGGAGGGTACCACCATGGGTGTCTGGCAAGGTTTCAAGTTTTGCGGGCCTAGTCTGTGAAGCAATTCCTGAGCATACACATGTTGTGAAAGATACAACTCAGATTCATCTCTAAAGGCATGCACACCCAGAAAATGATGCAAGTTTCCCAGGTCTTTGAGGGCAAACTTGGAGTTGAGAGACTTGATAAACTGCTGAATCTTCATGGTATCATTTCCTGTGATTAAAATGTCATCCACATACACAAGTACACATAAGTGAGTTTTTCCATGATGAAATATAAAAAGAGATGGATCATCCTTGGATTGAGTAAACCGCCAAGCAAGAAGCTGCTTCTTTAATTCATCAAACTAGGCCCTTGGTGCCTGTTTTAAACCATAAATGGCCTTTTTCAAATGACATACACGAGTAGGCTTACTACTGTCAATAAATCCCTCCGGTTGCTTCGTACAAACAGATTCAAACAATGTGCCATTAAGAAAGGCATTGTTATTGTCTATCTGACTAATGGGCCAATCAAGGGCAACAACAAGAGCCAAGATTGATAGTAGAGGCGCTTGCTACTGGACTAAAGATTTACGAATAGTCCACTCCCGGGGTTTGATTAAACCCTTTGGCTATTAGCCTGACTTTGTGTTTGTTAACTGTACCATCCGGGTTGAGTTCAAGTTTAAAAAACCATCTGTTATCAACAAGATTGTGTGCTTGTGACCTGTGAACCAACTCCCATGTGTGATTTCCGAAGAGAGAATTGTACTCATCTTTCATAGCCTATTTCAAGTGTGGATCATTGAGAGGATATGAGACTTTTGTAAGTTCTGGTGAGTAAGAGGAGGATAAGGCTGTGCAAGATAGGACCAGGTATTTGGCTTGAATATACCACTTTTAGATCTGGTTTGCATAGGATGGTGGTTGGTGAGAGCGGTGGAGATGGAGAAGAAGAATGAGAAGCGGATAAATGAGACATATTTGGTGTATTAGAGGACTGAGTGGAAGAGTTTGAATATTGCACATGAGGAGTGTGAAGTAGGGTACTCAATGGGGACTGATTGTTTCCTGAATGTAAGGAAGAAGAAGAAGAATACAGATCAATAGGGGCAGATTTGGGATAAGCATAGGCAGATTTGAGATCAGCAAGATCAGTCAGATCAGGACCAGAAGTTTGAATAGACTGAGGTAGAGATAAGACATAATCTATGGCAGCAGATTTGGAAGGATTAGAAGTCCGTGTTGATATGGACTGGGAATAAGGAAAACTACTTTCATAAAAACTGACATCCCTGAAAATATACAATCTGCCATTTGGATCTAGACACAAGTATCCTTTGTGACTTGAGCTGAGCCCTAAATGAGTGCACCATTTTGAATGAAACTGGAACTTTCTAGTGTTATATGGCCTCAAGTAGGGGTAGCAGGAACAATCAAAATCCTTCAGTAGACTATAGTTAGGAATTTTTCCAAAAAGACACTCAAAAGGGGACTTGTTATTAAGAATAAGTGTTGGGAGATAATTGATCAGCCTAACAGAATGTAAGAAACTCTCCCACCAGAATTTTAAGGTCATGAAAGACTGTGCTAATAGGGTCAATCCCATCTCAACAATAGCTCTATGCTTTCTTTCAACTTTCCCATTTTGAGCATGAGCATGGGGGCAAAAATGCCTAAACTCAATCCTGGCATCCTTAAGGACAAGTTAAAAAGATCTAAATTCTCTCCCAGTCGGTTTGTAAACACTTAATAGTAAAGGAAAACTAATTCCCAACTTGATTTTTAAAGTGATGAAAGGCATTTAAGGCATCTAATTTCGATTTAAGAGGAAATATCCAAGTATACATGGTGAAATCATCTACAAAAGCAATGTAATAGGCATAACCAAAAGTAGAAAGCATAGGGTAGGGCCCCAAAGATCGAATACACAATTTCAAAAGGAACAGAAGTCTTAGAAGTGGACAAGGGATAAGAAAAGACATGTTGTTTGCCATAGCAACAAGCTTCACAAAAAGAAAATTTCTCATTCACAACGAAAGGTTCATTACAAAGGTTCAATACATTATTCAAAACCCTAAATGAAGGGTATCCTAGTCTCCTAAGCCAAACATTGGCTTTGTCACTATGAGAGACAACCAAAGTAGATTGCTGAGCAATAGATTTATTTGAACTCAAACATGAGTAGACTGCTAGAGAGTGAGAGGACAGATGGCCATGGACGTTGGATGGAAGGGAGCTCAAGCTGACTGGTAGATGCATTTGGTTAAGGCCATTCTTAAGGGTACCTTCCAGAAGAACTTTCTTCGTGGTTAGATCCTTCACAAAACAACAATTTGAATGAAACTCGAGAAACACAGGATTATAAGAAGTCAACGCAGAAACACTAAGAAGACTTTTTGTGATAGCAGGAACATGTAAAAAATTATTGAGAGACAATGGAGAACTAGAATTAGTAAGCAGTTTAGAATGACCAATGTTAGCAATTGGAAGAGACTCACCATTTCCTACAGTAAGAGACTCAGACCCTTCATATCCAGAGCTGAGATGCAAGCTAATCAGATCAGAAGCAATGTGACTTGAGGCACCACTGTTAGCAATACCAGCTCGGGTCCATAAATGTATCAGTAGAGGCAATATAAGCAGCATTGGACCTATTTCCAGAATTCTGATTATTACCACAATTTTGACTGTTGTTTGGGTTAGGACCAGTGTAGGAAGAGTCATATTTGTAGTAACAATCAGCTGCCATGTGACCAGTCCTTCCACACACTTGACAGACAGGTCTAGGTCAGGAAGTTATTGTGTGGTGTCTTCACACGGTGTGGAGACACCGTGTGGCACTTTGCAGACCACACAGTTTTATTTTGTATTTAAACTGTGTGGTTCTGATCGTTTCACCCATCACTTCACCTCAAATTCCCTCACCACACAATAACTTCCCGTCTAGGTCCTCTTGATCTTCCACCCCTGTTACCTTGATTTCTGCCTCTAGAACCTCCAAATCCATGGCCCCTGCCAAAGTTCGGATTACCACCATTGTAATTATTGCCTCTGTCTCGACCACCAAATTTCTGAGTAGCAATATGAGCAGCTGGGGATGGAACATCCAGATCAGGAGTAGAATTAAATCTAGCTAGCAACCGCTCATGGGTAATCAACTGAGACTAAACTTCTTGCCATGTGAGAGATCCGATTCTTGATGTGATATTGACTATGACAGATTCATTGTCTTTTCCAAGTCCTCCAAGAGCATCAAGAATCAGCTCAACATTGGAAATAAGATAGCCAGCTGCTGCTAGGCCATCTGTTGAATAAGATTTCATCAAGGCCAAGTATTCCATCATCGATTTGGTGCCTTTATTAGTCCTGGTTAGTGCTAATTTGTACTCACCATACGAGCTTCAGATCAATCATTGAAGAGAACCTCAAGAGTATTCCAAACTTCAAGGACAGTGAAGCGACCAACCACCTCCAGCAGGGCTTGTTCCGTCATAGAAGCCATTATCCAACCCATAAGAAGTTGATCTGTAGCCGTCCAGTCATCATAGGCTGGATTAATTGTAGCTTCAAGCCCGGAAACAGTAACAAATTGAGGAGGACAAGTGGTGGTGCCAAGCGGATGTCCATCAAGATGATGACCTTTAATAATGGGAAGAATGGTGGATTTCTAGAGAAGATAACATTTTCCGGTCAAGTTTGATGGTACAACTTTGGTTCAGGTTGCCACCAAATGGTGCAATACTCAAAAGACGAGTAGGAGTTTCCGGTTCTGCATAAATGAAGGAAGATGGGGCAACCCAACTCGAGAGAGACCCGGCATCATCGATTCTATCATGAATCGAGTAGGATCGGAAGTAGTATGCATCTGTATATAACGAGTTGAAAGAAAATGGCGGTGAGTGGTGGTGGAGAAAGAACTTCCTTCTCCGGTGATGGTTTGTTGGATTGGGGTGGTAATTGAACCAATCGAAAGAGTAGAAAAAGGAGTGGTGATAGTAGTTGGTACAACCGGAGAAGATGAGCTCACCGGTGGCTCTATGCCAGGAGGATCGGCGTTAACCATTTTGGCTCCGATACCAAGATAAAAATTAGAGAATAATATTTTGATAACTAATTTCCATCGATCGTTTGTCCTCAACAGTACACCATTAATACACTACACAGAATCCAACACAATCTAACAGCCTCACTAATAGCATGACAAGTGTCCAACACAATCTAACAACCTCACTAATAGCATGACAAGTGTCCATGCTAGGTGTTCACATATTAATCACACAAGGACATACCAAACATATAAATACAATTTAGTCCATATGTTCTAACAATATGCATTAATGATGTGACTGAACTATATAATATTTTTACCATCAATTTACCCTGGAACATGAGATGGTAATTGCATGGTCTTGTGAGTAAATTGCAAGCATAATGATCTAGTTTTGTATTTCATGGATCGTGATGGCAATATTGAGTTTCGTATGTTATTTTTTGAGAAAAGAGCATACTAGGTGTGATTTATTGGTCTTTGGAAGATAATGAGGCGTCGAGGGAGTTTTCGGAGCATGAGGATAAACAAGGCGGATCGAGTGGAGTTGTGGGTCGAGTAATTCCACAGTTCAAGGTTTATCAACAAAGAACTGAAGCAGATTTCAAAAAAGTACTTAGATAACTTTGAAAGGTTGCAACTCGATAAAACATGTCTATGTCTTTGAAAGGCTATTTGTCACAAACCAAAATCTGTCAAGACCTAGGGGTGTCAAGAGCCGAAGACAATCAACACACAAGCATGCTTCTAAAAAAGAAATAGCAAACATCGACTCCAAATATATTAAGAGTTTCATTCCGTCCAGAATGAAGTGTCGTAACGGCCTACTCATACACTATGGAAATGTAATGAAGGCTAGGGAGCATACATTGGTCCACAATGGAACCCATGCCAAGCACAAAATGGAGGATGTGCCTCCGACGTGGCACAAAAATGAGTTTCAGGAGAGTGTAGGCTCCTCTTTCAATATCATCTGTGGACAAGAAAACTTCCCAGCCATAAGTAAAGTGTTCATAGAAGAGGTGAAACTTTTGATTCAATAAGGCTACAAAAACAAGAATGAACTTAACTATTATTTCATAGCGACAAATAGACCATCGGTTGGCAGTAGACTATGTAAATGAACACTCCTTACATCTAAAACGCGGTGAAGTTGAAGAGATCTAATATGCCTCAGCGTATCATATTACCCTATGTAATGCTGATGTAGAAGAAGATGTTGAGGAAGCGCCCCTTGACTTAGAGGAAGGGGTCAAGTCCACTGTTGATGAGTTAAAATAAATCAGCCTTGGCACAAGTGAAAAGCCTCGACCCATTTACATCAGCACTCTTTTATCTGAGGACGAAGAAAATATGTACCTTGAAATACTCCAAGAATACAAAGATTTGTTTGCTTGGATGTATAAAGAGATGCACGGGCTTGACTCAAAGGTAGATGACCAACAATTGTCCGTAGGTAAAGGATCGCGCCATATCAAGAAATCTCAAAGGAGATTTAGACCAGACCTCATACCACTAATAGAGACGGAAGTCAACAAGCTCATCGAGATAGGATTCATCCGCGAAGTTAAAAACCCTATATGGATATCAAGTATTGTGCCTATAAGAAAGAAGAATAGGATAATTTGCGTATGTATGGACTTTTGAGACTTGAACAATGCATGTCCGAAGGATGATTTTCCCTTGCCAATTTTTGGACTTATGGTAGTCGCAACCACATGTCATGAGGGGCTATCCTTCATGGATAGGTAGTCTAGATATAATCAAATTTGAGTGGCTCCAGAGATTATGAACCCACTACATTTCGAACAATGAAAGAGTATCTATTGGTAAAATATGATGCATTTTGGATTAAAGAATGTGCGGGCTGCTTATTAACATGCAATGTAGAAGATATTCAACGACATTTTGCATCAAAATTTTGAATGCTATTTTGATTACTTGGTTTTCAAATCGAAGTTGAAAAACGACCGTCTAAGTGATTTAAGGCAAGCCTTTGACAGTCTTCAAAGATTCCAACTGAAGATGAATCCTGCTTATAAGTGTGCCTTTGGAGTCACATCGAGCAAGTTCATTCTCTTAATCGTCCGTCACCAAGGCATTGGATTAGATAGTCTAAATTTTATGCTATTATGAAGATGCCCGAGGCCCACAGTCTTCACGAACTTAGCAGTCTGCAAGAAAGACTCGCATACTACCAACACTCCATATCAAACCTTGTAGGAAGATGCCAACCTTTCAGTCATTTGATGAAGAAAATGGTCACTCTTGAATGGGATGAATCATGTAGAAGAGCGTTCAATATCATCCAGGGATACTTAATAAAGGCTCATGTCTTGGCAACACCGATAAGAGACAAGCCATTAATCCTTTATATTATGGCATAAGAACGCTCTAGGTGCTTTATTCCAGACCATTATCTGTATGAAGCCTTTGATCTTCTTCCCTGTCTGATTCTCCACTAGAGCCTTACATTGCCTACAGCTCTTGAATGCCTCACTTTTGTGTTTCATCATCACTACTCAAGTCTTTCTTGAATAGTCATCAATAAATGACACAAAATACTTGTGACCATCCAAAGACTCCACCTTTGATGGACCCCATCAATCAGAATAAATGTAATCAAGTGATGACTTTATGCTGTGTACCCATTTTGAGAACTTCCTCCTACGAAGCTTCCCAAACACACAATGCTCACGAAAGTCCAGATGTTTGACCTTACATTCCCCAAGAAGATCTCCCTGAGAAAGAACCTGCATCACTTTTTCACTCATATGATCTAGTCTCATATGCCACATCATAGTCAGTTGTGACTGGTGAACCTTACCAGTTGCCACAATAGCAGACCCTCGTAGAATATACAAGGTCCCCCCTAGGGATGTCAATTCCGATCCAACCCGGTGGATATCCACCCTACCCTATATCCGTTAGGGCAGGGTATTTTTATGGGTAGGGTAGGGTATGAATTTGATTTTTCAAAACCCGTCGTGGGTACGGTAGGGTATGATATTTATTTTCTACCCGTCATAATACCCACCCAACCCATTCTATGATAAATTATATATACACACACACATATATATATATATATATATATATATATATATATATATATATATATATATATATATATATACACCATTCCGTCCTAAAATCATAGGGAGATGTAAACAATTTTGTTTTGGACTATAGGCGAATACACTTCATATTTGACTATTTTTATATACTTGGGTTGCATATACACTACGATAATAATCAATTTGAATATAAATTTGTTTGTACGTCCAATATTTTAAGAATAGTAGTTATCTTTCGATGTCATTGTTTTGATTGATGAATTGGTTTTCTTTAGGGAGTTCTATTGATACCATAAATATGCTCCAAGCACCATAATCACTACAAGCACTATATAAATTACTAAATCACACCACAATTTGTTATGTTTTTTTTAAAGAGTACAAATGTCCCTCGAATATACATTTTCTAAATCGTATGAACGTCACCCAATGTGATGATAATGAGTTGTATATGCGTCAATGATTGTAATTATAAATGAACGCTTTTCAAGATGACATTTCTATGAGAACTTCTTTTAACCATGAGTTTTCCTAAAAAGATTATGGTTAATGTACCAAAACATTAATAAAAGTGACGTACGAAGCATTTTGGTGTTGCCGATGAAACCCCATAACTAAATTATATGAAATTGCGATGTTTCATTGTGAATGAAAACAAATATCCATGGATATCTATGGACCCGTGGATATCCACATGGGGAGAGTACGGATTCAAAACTTTCTACCCGCATGGGTAATGGGTAGGGTATGGGTAAAGATTTTTTTTGATGGGTAGGGTATGGATCCTGAAAAACCCGTACCCATTGCCATCCCTAGTCCCCCTTCTTGAATCCCTTGAGAACCACAAATGAACCTTTGTAGACATTCAGGACTCCACTTTCTTCCTTGAAATTGAACCCCTTATCATTTAGTAGACTAAGAGATACCGAATTCTTGGTCATCTGTGGAACAAGTGTTACATCCTTGAGTGTGCATAATCTACCGACTTCTATCCTCACTTGCACCGAGCCAATCCCAACTACCTTGCAGATCTTCTTTGTTGGCTATAGATATATGACCTCCATCTCTCTGCTCATAGCTTGAGAACCACTCCTTTGTGGACAAATATGACAGAATGACCCACACTCCACAATCCATGCATCCCCACGATGTGATGCCTATCCTTATACCAAAACCATGTCCTCACCTGAGTCATGCCTAGCCGCCACAGAAGCTGTGCCAGAACTGCTCTACGGCTGCTTTTTTCTCTTTGGACAATTGGATTTCCAATGTCCTGCACATTACAATAATCGTAGACATCCGTGAACTTAGGACCT